>JAFMOD010001284.1:557793-575627 GCA_019802435.1 Corydoras maculifer | reverse complement strand
CAAAGTATTGACTCAGGGGGGCTGAATAATTTTGCACATCGCACTTTTCAGTTTTTTATTTGTAAAAAAATTGTTGATTCATGTATAACTTTCATTCCACTTCACAATTGTATACCACTTTGTGTTGGTCTTTCACATTAAATTCCAGTGAAATATATTTATGTTTGTGGTTGTAATGTGACAAAATATGGAAAAGTTCAAGGGGTATGAATACTTTTGCAACCCACTGTATATATACAATTGTTAACTGTAAAAACTGCAAAGGGACTGTAAAAACTTATGGTCACTTAACATCTTCTGTATGAGATGCAATATCTTGGTCAATTAACAATCATGAGCTGTTTTTCCATCTATCCATTATCTTCCGCTTTATCCCATATTAGGGTCGCGGGGGGTTCCCCATGCCCATTCAGGAGAGAAGGTTTCGGGCGCTGGGCAGATATACCCAGGACAGGATGCCAATTTATCGCTGGGCACACACTCACTCTCACAAACTCTATATGAGCAATTTGGAGAACTCAATTGACTTGATCCATGTTTTTTGGCTGTGGGAGGAAACCAGCGCGAACACGGGGAGAACGTGGAAACTCCACCCAGATTGGGATTTGAACCGGGAATCCCTAGCGCTGAGAGGCGAACGTGCTAACCACTAAGCCACCGTGCTGCCCCATGAGCTGTTTTTAAGTATATATATATAAAAAAAAATGTATCTATTTTTTTATTATTTCTAAATACTCTAGCATTGCTTCTTGTGAGAAAGTATGTAATCTATTTTTCCTGCATGTAAAAGGTCATATAATTTCTGTTCAGAAACATCAATTTTGGGTTTGAATGCATCTTCAGTATATTGAAGCAAGTTACTAACTTATTACACATATAGACTAATTTGGAATTCTGAGATATATATATATATATTTTTTTTTTTTTTTTTTAACCAAAAACAGGCTTCCATATATTTATCACAATAGATTATGCACATATTCAAAGTACAAATAGATTTTAAACCTAAAACCTTTTTCGTGGACCCTTCAATGGAGTGCTGTGTCTTCATGGGGTCCATGAACCACTCTTTGATAACCTCTTTCTTCAAGAGATTTTCTCTTTGGTTTCTAAATTATTTACACAGATTTACTGTTTCTATATGCAATTAATGAATCAGTAAGTGACGGTTATTTTTGAGAGTGGATAATATTTAATATTATTAGCATTATTCTTAGCCAACATTTAAATATTAGGTCTATGTATAATGATGGTGTTGAAAATAGGTTCTATCAAAAGTTTGTATGTGTTTATGATGGTCCCATTTTAATTGCCCATGTAGGATTTATACAAAAATACAATGGTTAACCATGTGGGTATTAGAGTGGCAGAAAGATATACACTTCTAACTTTTCGTTCATCTGTCAATATTTTTGTTTAGATAAAAAATAAATAAATAAATCACAAACTGGAGAACTGGTTTATGGCCTTTGTGTACACATATGTATTAAAAATGTTTAATGTGAAAGAATTTATTCATGCTATAATACCTTAAACATATAAGTTAATATTTTGGGGTTGCTAGAATCCATAATGGAAAAAACTAACTGTACTTTAGCAATTCTTTTAAAGTACACTCAAATCACTTTGATGACCAAACAGGCCACTACCAACTGATCAAAGATTTTTATCTATCCATCTATTGTCTTCCGCTTTATCCGTTACTAGGGTTGTCGGGGGGAACGTTTTTGGCGCTGGCCAGATACACAGGGCACCAATCTATCGCTGGGCACACACTCACTCACCTAGACACACTCTATATGGGGTAATTTGAAGATCCGTGTTTTTGGACTGTGGGAGGAAACCAGAGAACCCGGAGGAAACCCACACAGACACGGGGAGAACATGGAAACTCCACCCAGATGGGGATTCGAACCAGGAATCCCTAGCACTGATTTACTTTGCTAATTTTTTTGTGTAATTGAGACTGAGTTGCGGCACGGTGGCTTAGTGGTTAGCACGTTCGCCTCTCAGAGCTGGGGATCCAGGTTCGAATCCCAATCTGGGTGGAGTTCCAATGTTCTCCCCATGTCTGTGTGGGTTTCTTCTGGGTTCGCTGGTTTCCTCCCACAGTCCAAAAACATAAATTCAAGCTAAATTGAATGCTTTAAATGGCCCCATATAGTGTGTAAATGAGGGTGTGTGTGCCCAGCGATAGATGAGCATTCTGTCCTGGGTGTGTCTGCCCAGTTCTCAAAACATTCTTTACTGAATGGGCATGGGAACCCTCCCGGGGACCCTAGTAGAGGATTAAGTGGAAGATAATGAATGAATTTGACTTGCTTTGCTGCATAAGGAATATATAGCTACAAATAAATAAAAACAAAGGTAATGATTTACTTTGCTTTTTTTGTGTGTTATTGACACTGAGTTGCGGCATGGTGGCTAGTGGTTAGCAAGTTCGCCTCTCAGCACTAGGGATTCCCGGTTCGAATCCCCCATCTGGGTGGAGTTTCCATGTTCTCCCCGTGTCTGCAAGGGTTTCCTCCGGGTTCTCCGGTTTCCTCCCACAGTCCAAAAACATAGATCAAGTCAATTGAGTTCTCCAAAATTGCCCCATATAGAGTGTGTATGTGTGTCTGTGTGAGTGAGTGTGTGCCCAGCGATAGATTGGCGCCCTGTCCTACGTGTATCTGCCCAGCGCCCAAAACGTTCTCCCCTGGATGGGCAGGGCCTAATATAGGAAAAAGTGGAAGATAATGAATGAATGAATGAATGACATGAGTTTTAAACCCATCACAACCCTCTTTAAATTCTAAAGAAGCTTTATAGCTCGATGATTCGATGACCTAACAGAGCGCGCGGATACCGTAGATCTCGCGAGAACTGCACCTCTAGTTTCGGCCTTGTTGTGGAATGGTAAACAGACGGAAGAGCCGAACCTGATTTTTTTGTGCGTGTCATGGCAAATCCGTGAAGTTTGTATTTCGGGCAGTAATCCTTTAAAAAGAGCGCATATTTTTTTTCGGAAACCTGCACTAGGAAGAAGCGAGACACACGTTATTGTACTAACGGTTGTCGTTTAGAGAAAGAAGAGTTATTAGCTGGCGAAGTAAGCTAGCTCACTTCAAGCGGTAAGTACTGTAACGTCACAATAATAAATACATCTATATTCTCTGAATTGCCTGGAAGTAGCTTAAAAGAATACCGTAACTGATTTGTAAATGTGGTCTTGAAGAAGTTTTTTTTTCATATATAGTTCGCAAAGCTTGCTCAACTAGTTGTTTTAATCGACATTACAAGGAATGTACGATACAGATAGTATGATCGTGATACTAACAGTAATCAAGGATAAATCATTGTTTGTTATTCGAAGGAGGTTCTACATTTTATGAAACCAGTAATATGCGTAGATTCTCGTTGAATATAAATAATCAGGTTTAAGGAAACTAATCCAGATTTTGTAATGTGTAATAAGTTACACTGCTGAGCAGTCAGTTGGTTAATGTTGAGTGCTAAAATGAGACGGAACCTGGTCTTTGTTTGGGGCCAAAGAATAATAATAACGCATTCTAACCAGCATTTAATTGCCACACACACATACACATATGTATATTTTACCATGTTAATAGGTAATAGATAAGTCTGTACTTTAGGCTGAGCATTACTCTACTTTGTTACACAAACATTGTCCTGTTTTATGATAGTCAGGATCCCCACATGGGTCCCACATTGTAGTTGTTATTTAAGGGCTGGACATTCTCACCTACAGCAATAGTGATGTGATTGTGTTGTGTTCTTGTCTTTTAGCTTTTCAGTAGAAGTTAAACGTATATTGTAAAAAACGTACTGTTAACGTACTATGACCAAAATCGTAAGTGTAACATATATTAAACTTAAATTATTGTAAACAAACGTAAGATGTTGTTTTATTAGACCTTTAAAGACAATATCTTTGTTGTGACACAGACTAATATGCCACAGATTTAATGAACATCGATGTGTCATCATCTAACTTATCAAACTGCAGAAACCACCCACAAATTGTATTTCCAAATGGCTTTATGGCAAAAACCTTAAATTTAATCATTTATCTCCTCTTGGTTGTTAGCTGAAAATGCTCATAACTCACAATCTGATGAATTTAAGATACAATCACGGCTGATAATAATTGTGGCGAGCATACTGATTTTTAAACTGAAACCTATTTTTTTCCCGGCTAATGTTGAGTAAAACACTCATCAAGTGACTTTTCCACATTTCTATCTTATTATAGATTACTTAAAAAATTAGGTAATGTACTTAAAAATCTTAAATAGATCTTAGAATCTTAGATCGTTATCTTTCATCACATCAATATACTAACTTCAAAATTTGTTTATATTTATTAAGCATTTTGTTTCATGGTTTTAAATATATATTTATAAATATATAAATAAATACAAATTTATAATTCATAAATTTTTGTAATAATGGGTCAAATGTCTTGTCTGTCCATATGACCAGAGACACTTAAGATTTGGTAGACCAGACATTATTTACAACATCAGTTTCCATATTTTTCTATGGAAAATAGATTTACATCCTTATTTTTAAAAATGTTAATCATAATTAATTAATTAATTATATAATTTATTTCCAGCTGCAATTTAAAATAAAAATATATTGTAGAAAGGCCCAAAGCTTTTAATTTTTGGCTGACAAAAATGTAACCTGATTCAAGTATATTTACATGGTCAACTACTATTTTTCTTACTATAATGTTCCTAAGGGCGGCACGGTGGCTTAGTGGTTAGCACATTCGCCTCTCAGCGCTAGGGATTCCCGGTTCGAATCCCCATCTGGGTGAAGTCTCCATGTTCTCCCCGTGTCTGCGTGGGTTTCATCATTAATGGTTTCTCCGGTTTCCTCCCACAGTCCAAAAACATGGATCAAGTCAATTGAGTTCTCCAAATTGCCCCATATAGAGTGTGTCCGTGTGGGTGAGTGTGTGCCCAGCAATAGATTGGCGCCCTGTCCTGGGTGTATCTGCCCAGCGCCCGAGGCGTTCTACACTGGATGGGCATGGGGAACCCCCCCGCGACCCTAATATATCGAATAAAGAGGGAAGATGATGGATGGATGGATAATGTTCCTAATTCATACATGTCCACGACAGAGATTTTGCCCTTGGGATCATAAAATATATATTTAGATGCAGCAATAACTTCTAACATTGTGACTCGACAATGCACCAGTCTAAATGGTTTTTTAAACCCTTCACATTTACACAGAAATGTATTATTTTGTATTAATACAGTACAGTTTTGTAGTTAAGAGCACTCTAACCTCACAACATAAATGTCTTAAGATTGATTCCCGGGAGTGGTCAAGGTTCTGCATGGGTTTCCTTTGGGAGGTCTGGTTTCCACCCAATGATTCTAGTAAGTCAACTTACTAGAAGAAGAAGTTGAACAAAATCTAGTAAATTGCTAAATAAAACTAAGTAAGAATGTGTAAATGCATTTGTCTCTGTGTCTATCCTGAATTAAACTGGCAACCTTTCCTGGCTGTTTTCCAGCCTTTTGCCATGTGAGCTTTGAGATTGGCTTTACTACACTCTATGATCCTGATCAGGATAAGTGACCTAAATAAATGAATAATTGACTCGTATGAATAAATAAATAATTGTATGTAATAAAATTTAAAGACCATTGCAGATATTTCTGGAATTTTGGAAGAAAAAACATATTTGATGTGAAGTAAAATCACATTAAGAATAACAATCCCTGTTCTTCTGTAAGTTTTTTTTTTGTTGGTAAGAACAGAAGACACTGTTGAATCTATCACATGCATAAACCACACTGACGGCATGCACACACATACACACACACCCACACCCAGCCCCTAAAGCGATTGGCTAGTTTTACAGTCTTCATTGTTTTATAGCAAAGCACACTGTTTTTATCCTTAAAAAACAAACAAAAAAAAAAAACAAACAAAACAAAATATAACTTAAATTTTCATTGAAAATAATGATCTCAGTTAAACAACAGTGTTTCTGTGTTTAATATATTAAAACAACTTTACTAGATTTAAAAATAATAGAATTTACTGTTTAGTGACATTTTACTATAAAAAAAACAAAAACCAAGGGCAAGATAATTCTGCATCCTAATTGCAAATGTGTGACCCACACTCATGTATTATTTCATTTATCATCATATAATTTTGTATCTACAATCTATCTGTTTATATTATTTTAATTTAAAATCAATGTCTTCGGATTAACATAATGAAAAAACACCAGTTTAAATTTAATCAAGTCTTAAACAAACTTTGAAAATGTACATGCAGTAGTTGAAAATGAAATAGGGAAGTGTCCAACTTATTTTCATTGCCCTGATGTCACTTACTTGTCAGTTTAATTTTTTTTGCTGACATCTTCTTGATGGTAGATTGTAGACTGGAAAAAGCAATTAATGGGTCTTGCATAGTTAAAGACGTTAAGAAGCTTTACAGAGCTTAACCCTCACATTCCACTGCTCCGAGTTAATAGATTTATGAAGGCTGAAAATGAAAAGTTTAATGTAATTATATAGAGCGAATTACATTTAGCTGATTATTTTGTGCACTGTTTCACTTCTCTGTATTCTTGTTATTTACATCCAGCTGTTTTTTTCAAATGGCAGTATTTTTAAGAATAATTTTGATAAGTTTAATTATGACAGAAACCACTTCAGCTTACAGCAACAGTGAAAATGCTATTGGGTGTGTGTGACTGTGTGTTGTATTTTCAAACACATTTCTCAGGCAGTCAGTGGGATCATCTGATCTGGTTTTTGTGTGCCACATTATAAATCTATCCAGTCTGGCACTGTAGTAAACAACTAAAAGGAAAACAGCAATGTCCTCATATTAGGTTTGAAACATTTTTTTTTAAATTGCTGCTTATTTTTTAATGAAGCAGATAGTAGTAGCCATTTAAAGGAAATGAATGCCCTTATATTTTGAATAATTTGTTTTCATTTTTGCCTGCTTTATAAATATTGACAAGGGCTTTACAAATATTAATTAAATGCTCACACAACTAAATTAGTTACAGGTTCTTTCCTTAAAGACATCCCACAAGTCATATGTACGTAGTTGAACATAGAGGATTAGGTCAGAAAATTAGAATAAAGATACTTAATCATTTACAGTGTTTCAGTTTAATCAAAGATCAATTTGACTGGTTTCATGGTTTGTGTCTATTACACAGATCTTAAGACCCGTCACATGAATGTGCTTTCTTTCTTTAGGAAATATCTTTTTTTTTTTTTATGGTTTTACAATCAAGTTTTCCATTTTCTTTCTATTACCATTTTTGTAATAGTATGATTAACACCTTCCAGACAAATATGATTGGCCAAAAGCCCTGTGGTTTTCATTTAAGTAACTCTCAATAAGTAATGCGACAAGAATAGTAATAGAAAGCTAATGGAAAATTTGATTGTAAAACCATTAAAAATATATATATATATTTCCTAAAGAAAGAAAGCACATTCATGTGATGAGTCTTAAAATCTGTGTAATAGACACATACCATGAATGTGCTTTCTTTCTTTAGGAAATATCTTTTTTTTTAATGGTTTTACAATCAAGTTTTCCATTAGCTTTCTATTACCATTTTTGCTATTGTATGATGTACAACTTCCAGACAAATATGATCGGCCAAAAGCCCTGTGGTTTTCATTTAAGTAATTCTCAATAAGTAATGGGACAAGAAAGGGACTTGGGCAAAATATTTTTATATAATTTTATATTTTTATTAGTCTGTTATCATAAATTGTAGCACTTTGTAAATCTTGCACACCGAATCAACAGTCAAGAAGAAGAGTAGGATTTTGGTCCTTCCACTAGAAGGAATTTAAGTAGTCTGCACTTCCACCATGTCAATACTACACACAATGTTCAGCAACTGCTGAGGATAAGGTAGATAGAAGATAATGTCACTGAGATAATGTATGATTTTTGAATGAACCTTAAAATCCTTTGTTATTTGGCTTTTAGTTCTTTAGTCAGACTTTTTTCAAGAGTTCTTGCAAAGAACTTCTTTTCTTGGGTGTGTTAGCTCAGTGGTCAGGGCGTTGGGATATCAAGCTGAAGGTTGGAGGTTCAAATCCCAGGTCCACTGAAGTTACCAATGTGGGTCCTTGAGCAAGACCCTTAACCCTCATTGCTCCAGGGATGTTGTGATTAACCCTGTGCTCACCTTGTAAGGCTCTTGGATAAAAACGTCTGCTAAATGACCAAATGTAAATGTAAGAGATTTTCATGATGTGGCATATGATAAGCATTTTGGTGCTTTTCGTTATAGATTCACACACTGAGTAAATGGATCTGCTTTTAAAGTTAGAAATCAAATGTATAATATTAAGGAATTTCTCAAATTATTTTCTTGCTTCAAAGGGGTGTTTGTTAAAATCAAATTTATTGTAGTGTACTAGAATAAAATAAAACTGAACATTTAACATCGCTGATTTTAAACTACAGATTTTAAAGCATAAACTACATTTTAATTTTGATGAAGTGTAAACTACTGTCTGTCTATGTATTTACTCTTCTCCATTTTTGCTGTGTATCAGGTTTGAGAGCGTTGGGGGGGGAAAATGAAGGGCCGTCTAGGAGCTTTGCCCTTGGCACTCAGCTTTATGCTAATGATTTCTTTTGGAGAAGCCTTCATTTATGTTGTAAGTGCAATTTTAACTTCATAGTTTTTCTTATTGTGGTTGGAGTAACATATATGTAGACCCTTTGCAAAAAAATTAATATTATGGAAAAGTTGATTAATTTCCATAATTGTGTTTAAAAAGTTAAACTTTCATAGATTATAGATTCAGGGCCCACAAATTAAATTATTTCTAGTATTATTTCTAGTTTATACATGCACATAGTTTCTCATTCTCTGAGTACTTTGTGCCATGGTTTGCTTATTTTTCATTCCTTCAATTTTATATAATTTGAGCTTCCAGATCAGAAACCCCACGAAAACAGGAATTCAAAATGTTAGAATACTGTGATGAAATCAGCCCAAATTTTGCAGGGCATAAATGTTTTAAACAGAGTACACACACACACACACACACATATCATGTTCTGTGTCTGTGCTTAAGCTGTACATGTCCTTGTCACATGGATAGTCCTTGAATGTACATTCTTTCAGACAGTTCCGAACCAAATTTAGATCCACTTGATGAAGGTAATTTCTCGTCTGAAAAAAATCTGGTAGATTGTACATCAGTAATAAATGAACATTTGGAGCACATGCGTTATGTGAAGGCTGTATGTGATGATTATTTCAGGTCCACGAAATCTTGTCGCATTCTTACTATTAATAGCATATAAATATAAGTAATATAGTCTAAGTGTCTGAAAGGGCTATATATTACTAAGTAAGTCAGAAAAGAATTGTCAGAATTCTGAGATAAAAAGTCGTTAAAAGTTTTCTTTTTCCCTTTGTGGCAGAAACAAGCTTCCATAGGAGGCCCAAATTATGTAAAAATAAACTTGAATTACTTTAAATTATGGGTCCTGAATCAATAATCTATTAAAGTTAATCTTTTAATGGAATTAACAAAATTAATTGACTTTTCCATGATATTAAATTATTTTAGGAAAGGGTCTGTACATTCAGCTCACACTTGGGCTGAACTAAAATACATAGCTGTAGATATGTTTGGCATTCTTGGGTGTGGTTATTATTTTTTTTACACAACTTTTGTTTTCTACATTGTGTGTTTATATCTTTGTGTGTGTGTAGCACCTCAATAATACAAATTCCATGCTACTGGATGATTGGCCAGCTCTGTTCGGCTCTTCTGTGCCCAGTGACGGCTTGATGGTAAGAAGCAGAAAATGATGAGCGCTGTTTATTTTTATGTTTCAGTTTATGTTCAGTTTTGAAAGCCCCTTATCTCTTATTAGGGATATCTGGTGGAGTCTCGTCCTATGAATGCCTGCACCCCTATTGATCCTGCTCCAGTTCCTCCAACTTCCTCAGACCCGAACAGTACCATAGGATACATCGTTCTCATTCGCCGCTATGACTGCAACTTTGACATTAAGGTTTCTTCCCAGTATTTACTGTGTAAAAAGCATAGTTCACCATGGACAGGACATCAGCTCGTCACAGTGCAGATGTACTGACAAACATACTAACACTTACACCCTTGGGGACAATTTACTATCTTGGATTCACCTCCTCACAGAAAGCACATGTAAGAAATATCTTGCTAACAACAGGTTGAGCAATGCATCTTAAATGCGATTTGTAGAATGAAACTGTGAACATCTAATGAAACTAAAAGTATACTCAACCAAGAATGCAGGAGGAGGCAAGGATAATAAGATGATTAATATCCATTCATTATCTTCGACTCCATCCTCAACTAGGGTCGTGGGGGGGGGGGGGGTTCCCCCATGCACACATTCACTTACGCAAACACACTTTATATTGGGCAATTTGGAGCATTCAATTCACCTTGACCCATGTTTTTGTACTGTGGGAGGAAACCCACGTGGACATGTGGACTTCACTCAGATTGGGACTCGAATCAGTGTTGAGAGGCAAATGGGCTAACCACTCAGCCACCATGCTGCCCATAATTACTATCAAAAGCACAAAAACAATAGATTAAGACAGCAACATAACTGCATTTTACATTAACAGTATTATAAGACACACAATAATATGTTAAATGGGCAGTATTAACAGATGTAAAATCAGACATTTAGAACCCTATATACTGTAGCTTTTATGAAACAGTTTATTTTTATTCACAACCATATTTTTATGAGGATTTAGGAGTGAGATTGGCAGTTGAATCATAATCCTTAAATAAAGTAATCAACAATTCAGTGTTATTACTAATTGGGGCAGAATGACCCCTGCTTGTTTTTCATAAGAGGCAATTGCCTTATTTGCTGTGTGGTGTGACCCATGTCTGAGGAGAAAGAAGTTCTAGTGCTGCAGTTGCCCCAATGCAACTCTCTAACTTCTATATTGTGTAGATGGGAGGTTGGAGAGGCCAACTCCAAACAAGTGACTGATCAGGACATGCCCTGGGATGCATCAATGTAGAGGTTCCCAGAACACATTGGCCCAAAAATCTTATAGACAATCTTATTTGACTGTAGTCCTTCATCTGGGATGTTTTTTTTTATTAAAAAGAATAAAATTCAAGAAAAGGCATATTGAATTATGGGATTTGTCAAGAGGTCATCTTCTATTTCTCATTGCAGATTTCCTAATGGACAGATGTTTAAAATTTAGTCATTTGGGCCAGTCTAATTAATATATTAAATGTGTCCATATATATATACATCCAAGATGGATGTTCCACAAAAATGCAATCTTTTGATAACCTTAAAATAAACAGTATGGCAAAAGCTCCCTCCAGCATTATTCTGCAGTTTCTATCTGGAGTAATGTATTGTGTAATGTATTGAGTAATGAAACATATGAGCCCCATGGGATGGTAATTGCTGCAAGAAATCCACAAGAAAGACAAGATCCACTAGTGAGCAGAAATAGTTTATCATGTGTACATGAATCCCCACTATGAGTAGTGCACACTGAACTGGAGCTGCACTTGGGTGAAACACACATTGATGTAGTGAAACCAGATTTGGTGCTTTAGCATCACTTAGCATCTCACTGGCACACCTTCCAGTTGTGCTTTTTTAAAGAGATCCTTCTTATTTCCACTTGTATAAACTGTAGTTTGGTGGATTTTATCTTTGCCATGTCATTGTTTAGTATATTTAATATACCTTTATGTGTGAACTGCAGATGATTCTGCTTCATGCTCTTAGTTTGTTGTGTATTCAGGTTGTTTTTGGTCCTTTTTTAGTTCAGTGGTTAAATGGTGGAGGAATAATCTATGGAGCAGGCAGAAAAATGTCCAACCAGACGCTAAATTATTTCCATCATAAATGGTTTAGACTGATCCTGTTAACCTTTTGAACACCCCCATTCCACAGACTTTATGTGGAAGCTAAATAACCCTCTTGAGAATACAGACAGAATAAACTGGCACTACATTATGTTATTAAACCAGCAGATAACCACCACAATGCAGCACCAGTTTTAACACCAAAATATACAGTGAAATGTACAGACAAACAAATAAGGCCGAACAAAATACTATATATGTGCCAAGACCAAAATCCATCAACTCAACCAAATATCTAATGAATTAATTTTTACCACATGTCCCAAAATATACAGGAATTGACCAATAGAATAGTCTTCACAAAATACAGGTTAGTATTCTCTGAAGTATTTGCCCTTTTCTAAAATTATACAAAACAAAATCTTTAGACTCCGAAGGCTGTTGAATGTGACTTCACTTGACTATTAAGGTCCTACAGAAGGCATCAACTTAAAAGCCAAAATAACTTGCATTCTGCCTTATCTCAGGTTTGTGTGTAATCCTCCTCTTCAGTCAACCCCCCTTACAGTGTAAAAACCTTCAGTATGTAACTGAATGCATAACATGACCTGGAAAGGTGTAGAAAATTCTCTTTAGTGTCAACAACAGAGATCTTTGCCCTTAAAGCTGAAACTCACAACCCACAACTTACTCACTTACTCATTTACATTTACATTTAGTCATTTAGCAGATCCAAAGCAACTTACAAATGAGAACAACACAGGATTAAAAGTACACAAATCAACAACTTGTGACAAAGTATTCCTGCAACGCAAGTGAACCATGAGCTGTCTTGGCATTAAATAACATAACTGACAGTTAAATATGTCTAAAATATGAGGATAATTAAATCTTAATATTTCTTGTTGAAATTCACTCAGCATTTTTTTAACAGGTGTTGCATGCGCAGCAGGCTGGATACATTGCTGCTATAGTTTACAACGTCTATTCAGATGAGCTCCTGCACATGAACTACAGCAATGGTAAGAAGCACACACCTACTGAATGGTATTTTTATTAGAGATAGATAGAGATAGATTTATTAGAGTAGTTATGTGTTTGATGGGTTCAAAACCACATTTGTCAAGGTTTCACAAGGTTTTGAAAGCATGCTGCTGGAATGTTGGACCATGTGAACGGGATACCTTCTTACAGTTGCTGCTAATTAAACAGATGTACAATATGCTTTAAACAGCCCATTCTACCTTAGATGCTCTGGAGGAATATGGTTTGGGAAATGTAATGTTTAGTAAAGTAGGATGAACTTACTGTCATGTTGCTTGAAGTCAGCTATGACTAAACAAGCAAGTTTTTTTATTCATAAAGTTAAACAGCTGCAGTAAGTTGGCCAACCGAGTTCACAATGTTATCATCTGTGTTCATTATAAATAAATTTTAGGTAGTATTATATATTGCTTTCGTCATTTTCAGATTCTTAAAGTATTCAACAATTAAAAATTAATTGTTTTTAATTACAGATAATTACAGATTATCAGTGAAAAAAAAGCTGGAAAAAAACTAAAAGAAAATAGAAAAAAAGATTTGTTGATTGTGGCAGCAAGAAAAAAAGTGAACACGTTTAAAAAACAATATACAGTGCCTTGCAAAAGTATTCACCCCCTATTTTACTACATTACAAACTGTATGTATTTTTTTTATCTGAATTGAATGTGATGCATCTGCACAATATAGTCTACGTTTTAAAAGTGAAATGAGAAAAAAAAATGTATATAAAGAATATGAAAATAAAAAACTGAAAATTGGCATGTGCATATGTATTCACCCCCTTTGTTATGAAGCCCCTAAAAGGTTCTGGTGCAACCAATTACCTTCAGAAGTCACATGCTTAGTGAAATGAAGGCCACCTGTGTGCAATCCAAGTGTCACACGATCTGTCAGTATATACACACCTTTTCTGAAAGGCCCCAGAGGCTGCAACACCATTAAGCTAACCAAACAATACCATGAAGACCAAGGAGCTCTCCAAGCTTGTCAGGGATAAAGTTGTAGAGAAGTATGAGTCAGGATTGGGTTATAAAAAAATATCCATATCTCTGATGATCCCCCGGAGCACCATCAAATCCATCATCATCAAATGGAAAGAACATGGTACCACAACAAACCTGCAAAGAGAGGGCCGCCCACCAAAACTCTCAACCCGGTCAAGGAGGGCATTAATCAGAGGGGCAGCACAGAGACCAAAGGTAACCCTGAAGGAGCTGCAGAGTTCCCAAGCAGAGACTGGAGTATCTGTCTATATGACCACAATAAGCCATATACTCCATAGAGCTGGGATTTATGGAAGAGTGGCCAGAAAAAAACCTTTACTTACAGGCAAAAATAGGAAGGCTTGTTTCGAGTTTGCAAAAAGGCAGGTGGGAGACTCCCAAACTGTATGGAGGAAGGTACTGTGGTCAGATGAGACCAAAATTGAACTTTTTGGCCACCAAGGAAAACACTATGTCTGGCATAAACCCAACACATCTAATCACCCCAAGGACACCATCCCCACAGTGAAACATGGTGGCGGAAGCATCATGCTGTGGGGATGTTTCTCAGCAGCAGGGACTGGAAAACTGGTCCAAGTCGAGGGGAAGATGGATGGTGCTAAATACAGGGATATTCTTGAGCAAAACCTGTTTACGTCTGTCAGTGATCTGAGACTAGTGCGGAGATTTACCTTACAACAGGACAATGACCCAAAGCATACTGCAAAAGCAACACTTGTGTGGTTTAATAGGAACCGTGTAAACATATTGGAATGGCCTAGTCAAAGCCCAGACCTTAATCCAATTGAGAATCTGTGGTCAGACTTGAAGATTGCTGTTCACCATCGGAAACCATCTAACTTGAAGGAACTGGAGCAGTTTTGCCATGAGGAATGGGCAAAAATTCCAGTGGCAAGCTCATAGAGACTTATCCAAAGCGACTTGCAGCTGTAATTGCTGCAAAAGGTGGCTCTACAAAGTACTGACTTACGGGGGTAAATAGTTATGCACACTGATGTTTTCAGTTATTTTGTCCTATTTGTTGTTTCTTCACAATAAAACAAATGTTAAATGTTGAAAGTTGTAGGCATGGTCTGTAAATTAAATGATGCAGACCCTCAAATATTCCCTTTGAATTCCAGGTTGTGAGGTAACAAATTGTGAAAAATGTAAAGGGGGGTGAATACTTTCGCAAGGCACTGTACATTTGCATAGCTTTCCTAATGATTATATTTCAAGGTTATAAATGTCTTGTACTTTGAATTGAGTGTTATTGTTCTAAAAGCATTAGTAGTTTATTGAGTTATGATTAAGTTATTCTTGCCCTCTTTTACTGAGATGAATATATTGATTCAGTTTGTAATGGTTCGCCTTACTTCAGTGCAGCTTCACATTAAATCCTGGAGCTTCCATTTAGGTTTTTAAATTAGCAAGTATTTACTCTACAGTTTGTGTAAGTTAATGGAACATTTTAAAGACATTTGTTAGAAGTCCATCCATCCATTATCTTCCGCTTTATCCTCTACTAGGGTCGTGCGGGGGGGGGGGGGGGGGGTTCCCCATGCCCATCCAGGGAAAAATGCTTCGGGCGTTGGGCAGATACACCCAGGACAGGACACCAATCTATTGCTGGGCACACACTTACTCACACACCCACTCTATTTGGAGAATTCAGTTGACCTTGATCCATGTTTTTGGACTGTGGGAGGAGAACATGGAAACTTCACCCAGATTGGGATTCGAACTGGGAATCCCTCAGTGCTGAGAGGCAGACGTGCTAACCACTAAGCCACCATGCCGTCCCTTTGTTAGAAGTGTCAATTTTATTTATTTATTAGCTTATGTTAATATAAGCACTTTGTGTTGAGTTTTCTGAAATGACATTTTCTGCTTTTAGAGACAATAGCTGAAGAGATCACAATCCCCTCTGTGTTCACCAGCTTTTACGCATCCAAGATCCTTCGCACATTTGTCATTCCAGAGAAAGCGTAAGATGAGTTTTTACTTTCTTTTTTTTTTTTTTTTTACTTATCACAAAGAACATTTAGTCCAAGTTAATGTAGTTTGCTTCAGCACATACACATTTTGCAAGTGTCTCTGTTTATTTAAATTTTGATTTGTCTTCATAGCAAGTTAATTTTTTAACAAATGCATTTTTTTTTTTATTGGTGTGCACCAGTTCTTAACTCCATGTGGGTGTGACTGTTTTGGATTACTCAGCTCACTCCCCTGATCTTTTTTGCTTCCTCACGTTAACGAGGTCATAAAGGAATCTAGGTTTGCTTACAACTCAGAGATTCAGAACCATGTGACTCTTAAGGCGATTTTATTCAGGCTTTTTTTCTCTAGTTTTTCTGAAGCTTTACAAACGTGAAAAAGTGCCTCGTGTCCAATGTTAACAGAATTTTCTGATCTTCTTTTTGTGAATAAATAGTCGTGCAATAAATTAAAGAATTAGACAATAAATTAAGACTTTTCTTTTCTTAATCACCGGACTAAATGATATTTCATGCATGAGCTATAAAATTATCAACTCAAAAGTTAAGTGCTTAATAATAATACATATAATTTATTTAAGGTCAAATAAATAAATTCATACAACAGGGATTTTTTCCTGCTTGCTCTATAATTCAGTGTTATTGCTGTAAACGAAAATTGTGAATTCTCCAACAAAATGTTTTTTCTTTATATATTTATTTGTTACAGTAAAAAAAAATTGTCTTGTCAAACTCCAAGTTAATGTTCTTTAAATTCTGCATGCTGCATTTCCTAATAGTTATTTACTGAAAATAGTATTTTCGAACATATGAGAAATGGGCCAGCTAGAATGATTAGTATCTATTTGGAGTTATTGGGCTTTTCCACATCAAACACATTGATCTTGAAATGAAAAATTATGAGATTATTAAAGAAGAAAATAAGTAGTGACTACAATTCTGCACAAACATCATAAATGTATGTTGCTGTTACATAGGAAAGCATAGTTTTCACATTATTTTTAAGCTGTGGGTTAATGATAAATCTTTTTTTGTACAGTGCGTATGTGGTCCTGAAACCTGATTTCATCTTCCCCATCACATACTACTTGATCCCCTTCACAGGAGTCGTAGGTCTCATCCTCATAATCATGGTCATCATACTGGTAAGTAGAACTGCGATTAGGTTACATTTTCATATTTCCTAATTTCACATTTTCACTCATAAAGCAAAGGATTTTCAAATGTATACTGGTTAGGCTAATATTTAAATGTCCTTTGGAAGTTTCTGTAACTGAGCAGGTTTATATTAAGCAACATTATTTGGCAATAAAGTAAATTAGTTGATTACCTGATAAGTTGAATGAACATTTTAATGTCACTTTTTTTGTTGAGGGCATTTACGGTTCAATATACTTTTTAAAACTGGTTTTTTTTTTATGGGGGTGTTTTTGGGATGTTTTATTTGACATCATCAATACAAGGGTTTAATGAATGGGTGACTCTCATGGCAAAAGAAAAATGTGATATTATACAAGGCGTCCAGAATAATGCCCCAACAACCCATCCAACAATGGTCCACCCAAATAGTAGTGTGTACAAATATACATATTGTAAACAGTTTATTTGTGCCCCCTCCTTATTTCTACACACATCAACTATTTTATCACTTAAACTTGTATAGGGCGGCACGGTGGCTTAGTGGTTAGCACGTTCACCTCTCAGCGCTAGGGATTCCCGGTTCGAATCCCCATCTGGGTGGAGTTTCCATGTTCTCCCCGTGTCTGCGTGGGTTTTCTCCGGGTTCTCCGGTTTCCTCCCACAGTCCAAAAACATGGAACAAGTTAATTGAATTCTCAAAAAATTGCCCCCTATAGAGTGTGTCTGTGTGAGTGAGTGTGTGCCCAGCGATGGATTGGCGCCCTGTCCTGGGTCTG
>JAFMOD010001284.1:541509-556946 GCA_019802435.1 Corydoras maculifer | reverse complement strand
CCTCTCAGCGCTAGGGATTCCCGGTTCGAATCCCCATCTGGGTGGAGTTTCCATGTTCTCCCCGTGTCTGCGTGGGTTTTCTCCGGGTTCTCCGGTTTCCTCCCACAGTCCAAAAACATGGAACAAGTTAATTGAATTCTCAAAAAATTGCCCCCTATAGAGTGTGTCTGTGTGAGTGAGTGTGTGCCCAGCGATGGATTGGCGCCCTGTCCTGGGTCTGTCTGCCCAGCGCCCGAGACGTTCTCCCTTGGATGGGCATGGGGAACCCCACCGCGACCCTAATAGAGGATAAGCGGAAGATAATGAATGAATGAATGAACTTGTATAGATGCACTTTTTTGTAATAAGAAATATACTGGTCAAAATCCTACACCTCACAGACCTGAAGTACAGTATGTCAGAAAGGTTAAACCAGGAAATGAAGAAGGACACAGTACTAAAGAACATAAAGTTACCATCCACAGACTTTAAGCCAACAACATAATCATACGTCAAGGAACTATGGCCACAGAAATGGGAATGACAGGGAAATAACAAACTTAGAAAGAAATAATTTGTAAACACTAGCCCAACCACAGATTTTCGACACAAAAAGAACTATACATTATGGACTAGATAATGGAATAGGTCACACTAAACTAACTCACCAACACCTCCTAAAAATTCCACCAACTTGTGACACTTGCAATTCAGGCATCAGAATAAAACACAAAATTTAGAAAGCAACAAATACAAGGATGTCAGAAAAAACCCAAAACTTGAAATCTGCTTTAAACAAAAAAATCTTGATGCTATTGTAATAAAGGCTCAATTATAGCAACAAGACTATATAAACTGCAACCCACCTTATGCCATGAATGGCCTTTTGGATTTACTATATATATATAGTATATATATCTGCAGGTTATATGATGGATTTAGTTATTTTGATTTGATATGATTGGATTTAGTTATTATGATGGATAATTTTCACTGGCTGTTTCAATTAGGTTTGATGTTTAAACTGAATTTTTTTAATGACTGTGTATACAGGTGGTGCGCTGTGTGCAGTATAGAAAACGTATCAGGAAGAATCGACTAACTAAAGAACAGTTAAAGAAAATCCCTATTCATAAATTCACTAAAGGTAAGACCTGGTTCTGCATCTTTAACACTATATGTTTACAATTGAATGTGAAACTCACTGATTTTTCATTAGTAAATATTAATTTATTCTTTATCTTCCGCTTTATCCTATATTAGGGTCGCGGTGGGGTTCCCCATGCCCATCCAGGGGAAAAAGTTTCGGGCGCTGGGCAGATACACCCAGCACAGGGCGCCAATCTATCGCTGGGCACACAGACACGCACGCATACACATGCTATATGGGGCAATTTTGAGAATTCAATTGACTTGATCCATGTTTTTGGACTATGGGAGGAAACCGGAGAACCCGGAGGAAACCCACCCAGACACGGGGAGAACATGGAAACTCCACCCAGATGGGGATTTGAACCGGGAATCCCTAGTGCTGAGAGGCGAATGTGCTAACCACTAAGCCACCGTGCCGCCCTCATTAGTAAATAAAATATGCTATTTATGTATATATTAAGATGTTTCTTGCTTAAGATAATGTTTATTGGAGTGAGGCTGTATAATTAAAAGATGCACCACTACTCTTGACTAACCCAGAGTAACCTATCCTGCAAGTTCTTTGCAGTTATTAAGTAGTTTTGATTTACCTTCCTTACCAGGACACTAAGACATTTTGTTTTGTCCAATCTCTCAAGAAATCGTATGAAATTATTGATGTTTACTTTTACTCAAATGCACACTTATTAATAGAATCAAGTAAAAATCAAAGACGTGCTAAGGTAAAACCTTAGATTAATGTTGTTGTAATTTGTAGTCACATCCCTTCAGTGGTGGACAGGTGTTGCATATAGTGCAGCTGATCGTGATGAGTTGGATGAGGCACTATAATACAGACTTTTGGTTTAAACTGAAAATGTACATCTAAAATAGTCAGATGGTAGCACAGATATAAAGACATCCTAAAAAATCTGATATCTTCACCTTTAGCAAATAATGTTTCCTGGTAGTGAGGAAGGCATACAGCATCATTTTATTTATTTTTATTTTTTTTACAGATAAGCTGCACCCTTATGTTTTTACTCCACACAAACAGTGGCCCTGCAGTACTTAGCAGTGAGCCGCTGTAAAGCTATTTGAGAAAAATGACTATTGTAAGAGGTGCTATATAAATAAATACATTCACCTTACATTACATTTACATTTTGTCTTTTACCGGACGCTTTTATCCAATGCGACTTACAAATATCCCAACTTGGTTGAAACAGCAGCACTGGAGCAATGACCCACTCAAGGACCCACATTGTCAAATAATAGTTAACTTGTAATTTCAACCCACATAAAGTATATTCAAATAAGCTTAAATGTACTTTTTAAATTGTGGTGCACTTATAAAGATGCCAGTGAAATCTGATGGGTAGCCCTTTCCCTTTTTTATTTATTTTTCTTTATTTCTCACTCTGTTTCTCTCTTTCACTCTTTTTAGGTGATTCATACGATGTGTGTGCTATCTGTCTGGATGAATATGAGGAGGGGGATAAGCTGCGTGTGCTGCCATGTTCACATGGTACTCAAATTTAGTATAGCATATTAATTATAAACACATTTTACATTTTATTAGACGTTAGTGAATTTAGACCTTTTAGACCACAGTGAATAATTCTTTATAGCATAATACAATCTTAGACTCGCAGGTAACCTACATTACTGTTATAGGTAATATAATTAAAATCCTGCTTTATATCAGCTGGCCCCAAAAAAAGTGAAATCTTTATTAAAGATTTTTTTATGTTTTATTTATTTATTTATTTATTTTCATCATTTTTCATTTGCTTATTTTGCCCATTTTTAACATTCAAGATAGTAAAACCTAAGAAAGTTGGTCCACTACAGGTTGACGGCTTCAGTTTCTATGTATTACTTGCTGCCAATGTGAATGAGATAAGGCATTTGTAACCTGTTGTATTAGTGTGCCTCTGGGCAGCTGAAATGTGTATGTAATTATGTCCTGTCTATGTTTGTTTTGTTTTTTTTAGCTTATCACTGCAGGTGTGTGGATCCCTGGCTGACTCAGACCAAAAAAACATGTCCGGTATGTAAGCAGCGTGTCACGCGCCCCAGTCCTGAGTATTCGGACTCCTCTGACTCTGAGGAGGATTCAGGACCTCGAATTGGTGATGACGGAGAAGGCGGAGCTTCCGGGGGGGAACAGTCTGAGCGCACACCTTTGCTTCACCCATCTCCACAGTCTTCTGGTACCTATGAGTCCACCGTGGCAGTACAGTGCCTGACCCATGCACCCCAGCGTGATTCACCACTGCTTGGCTGTGACGGTTATTACTCTCCTGTTGAGGGTTCTGATGAGGACACGGATGAAACCGAGGAAGAGGATGATGATGATCGGGACGCCGATGACACGACGCAACTGATTGGTCATGGTCCCATTGGTGTGTGAGGGCAATGTAGTCTGAAAAGAATGAGCTTTTTTCAGAGCTTTTTTTTCCGCTTGTTTGTTTTTAAGTCTATTTTGAGGTGGTACATAACAGAATGGATTGTGTAATGAAAAGAGCTATTCTGTAGCCACACCGAATTGTAGAATTAGAGACACGTTCTAAACCTATCGCCCCCTGCAGGTATGAATTGGAAGGCTGCTAAAGTGGAAAATGTCTGTAGTTTTCTGCATCATTTTCTTTATCTGTGGAGGAGGAGTGTGCCTGTGTTTAGAAAGCAGAAAGCCTAATTTTTATGTCTGTGTTCTGATCATGCGATTTCAGGCCACAACACAGCAATATTGTGCAATATGGACCGGTTGCCAGTTTGTACATGATTTTGTTTCTTTTATCGTGTTTGTTTTAATAAATGTGTCCCGACTGACAGATTTCCTTATTAGATAGGGAATCATTTTATCCCTATTTTGCATAAACAGTGTCTGTACACTTCTTATTTTACTCATTAGACAAACATGATGTGCAAACCTTAATCCTCTGTTAGTTCTAACTAATATACAGCTTTTTTCTTTATTATGTTACCTATACTTTGGTCTGTTATTTCAGCCTGTAATGACATCTTTACATTTTAACACTGTTTAACACTCCTTTCTTAACTTTCTCTGTGTCAGTAACCTGCATTTCCTACAGCACAGTGGTTAGCATTATTAAAGCAAAGTTGGTGTTTGCATAGTAAGAGGTGGTGTAGCATTACAATCATACACTTGTGTAGTAAGTATTTTTAGACACTGTGAGGTGTACCAACCCATAACTTCATGTACTACAGTATTTTTGTCCTATTATCCATGCTTGAGTTAAAACAGAAAAAGCAGCATGGTTTTGCTCATACTGATAACATTCCAGCAGAGACTCTTTACAAGAACCCTAATTAAATGTTACAGGGAAGGATATAATGAAAGATAAAAAAAATACCCTGAGAATTTATAAGAAATACCCTGAGAATTTATAAAGTATAAAAGTTTATCTAAGACAAACATGTGGTGTTTAGTAAGGACACAGCCATCATAGTTAAGGGTTTAACATTTTGCAGATTGCAGGCTTGTTCTTAAGCTGTTCCTGAAGAGCAGAACATCCAGCATGTTCATTATACACATTTATTACTATAAACATTTTCTGAACTTCAGTAGGTACAGATGCCCAGCTAATGTAGTTGGGTTCTTAATATGAAACTAATAATACCACAATAAAGAATTTAATGATTACATTAATCCAACCATACAATTTAAATTAATAAAACAGAAAAGAATATTAATTAAATAAATGAGTCTTTGTTGATGTAACTGTCACATGCAGCCGAAACTGCAGTGTTTGTGTCCCTGCAACTTCTGTCATACTTGTTTCTCTTTTTTTTACTTACATTTTTATATAAATATGCTAGACAATGGATTCTACAACCATTCAAAGTGACATTCTAGTGTTCAGAATTCAGCCCTGTAAATTATTGTATCTTAAACACATAACCTGGTTATAAAAAGTTTTAATCGGTAATGATGCAGGAAAGAACAATAACACTATACAATAATAATAACTGCATGAATCTCTACAACAACATTTGGACTTGCACGAAATTCACTGACGCTAAAATAAAGACTAGAGAAAAATTAAGATTAAATATTAAATATTAGTTTAATATTAGTTCTTCTGTGAACTCAGTCACGATTGTGTCTAAAACTTTAAAACTAGTCTTGTGGGAGGTTTCAGTCTAATTTTAAATCTAATCTGATAAATTAACACCAACACACAAAAGATGAAGTCAGCGGTCCATTTTCACAAGTCTCTTGTTTATAACACTCACTATCTCAATCTATTACATTTTTTGGGGGAAAGGATTTTTTTCTTTTTTTTTTACATTTACTAATTAAATAATTTTGAGTTACTGTTGTGTTTTCATTGTCATTACATAGATGCCATTTTTTCTGTTTTATATGTATGTGTTTGGGTTGTCATAGAATTGTCAAGAACCGGTTTAAGCACAGGACTGGACTATTGAGTACTACATAAAGAATAATGAATAATGCTTAATAATAAAAATGACATCCAAAGTTTGTTTTATTTTTTACTTGTTCTTAAAGACATTTTTTTGAAAACAGCAAATGCATACTTTGCTTGTGTTCAAAAAATCAGACAGTGGGGAAGTGACATGGTGATGGGTTTGGTTTCTGAAATGCATCTAATAACACTATAATCAAAGGCAAATTATAAATAGGGACCAGTAACTTTTGTAAAATAAAAAAAAATAACCATAATCACATTTCTAAAGCATTGCGCTGTTTAGAGTTGTACCATCTTTGCTTTTGTGCCATAAATCTATTTGCCACAGTGGGTCAGTCTCATTTTATTTCAGTGTTAAGCAATAACTTAAACTATTATAGGGAATGTTTCTAGCAGTTACACTGAAATCCTAAAATTAACAATATGGTGATGCATATGATTCACAAAGGAAACACCTGCTCCTGTCAGAATGTTGCACTAGTGTGAAGGAAGAGCCTATTGTTTTTTTATACTAATGAAATTAAAAGTTTCAAATCAACTGTAACGTTTACACTAACTTTACAGCATACATATAATACAGAACATTTACATTTGATCATTTAACATGTTTTTATCCAAACCGACTTACAAGTATCTCAACTTGGTTGGGGTCAGAACACAGGGTTTATACAGCATCCCTGGAGCGATAAGGGTTAAGGGTCTTGCTCAAGGACTCACATTGGTAACTTCAATGGACCTAGAATTTAAACCCACAACCTTCTGATTGATGGCCCAACACCATAATCACTGAACTACAACACCCTTTACTACTAACACGGGGGGGGGGGGGGGGGGGGGGGGGGGGGGGGGGGGGGGGGGGGGGGGGGGGGGGGGGGGGGGGGGGGGGGGGGGGGGGGGGGGGGGGGGGGGGGGGGGGCGCCAATCCATCGCTGGGCACACACTCACTCACACATACACACTCTAAATTGGGCAATTTTGAGAATTCAATTAACTTGATCCATGTTTTTGGACTGTGGGAGGAAACCGGAGAACCCGGAGGAAACCCACGCAGACACGGGGAGAACATGGAAACTCCACCCAGATGGGGATTCGAACCGGGAATCCCTAGCGCTGAGAGGCGAATGTGCTAACCACTAAGCCACCGTGCCGCCACTAACACAAATAGTTAAAAAAAAAAAAAAATTATAACATGTATAAGTCACAGAGTACCACAGCTCTCTCCCATGTCTGAAAAGCACAGAATCTGCAGAATACACAACAGAGTTCTCTGGAATGTTAGCATTTCAGCACAACTTCATTTGATACTGTAGTAAGGTGGATTAACCAAGGCCAATAAAAAAATTTGTTGCCGCTTCTCTTTATGACATTGATGAGCAGCATCGCCTCCCACAGGAACATGGATTAAAGATTAAAGAAATGCTCTGAATTGCCCTATTTTGTGTGTGTGTGTTTGTGTGTGTGTGTGTGTGTAAGTGAATGTGTCCAGCGATAAATTGGCACCCTGTCCTTGAGATAAATGCCTTGAGCTCGAACCCCCCCACAACCCTAGTAAAGTATTAAGCGAATAATTTTATTTCATTTAGTTTTCTTTGGTTTGGTCGTGTTTATATGTAGGTCTTTTTATGTGATTTTATGTGAGTGTTTTTAGTCTTTACTTATTTTACTTTTTAGTCCACTTTGCCTCATGTATACAATGTTTTTTTTTTTTGTATTTACAAAACTTTTTCTTTCTTTCTTAGTGGTTAGCACGTTCGCCTCTCAGCGCTAGGGATTCCCGGTTCGAATCCCCATCTGGGTGGAGTTTCCATGTTCTCCTCGTGTCTGGGTGGGTTTCCTCTGGGTTCTCCGGTTTCCTCCCACAGTCCAAAAACATGGATCAAGTCAATTGAATTCTCAAAATTCCCCCATATAGAGTGTGTGTGAGTGAGTGTGTGCCCAGTGATGGAATGGCGCCCTGTCCTGGGTGTATCTGCCCAGCGCCCGAGACGTTCTCCCCTGGATGGGCATGGGGAACCCCTCCACGACCCTAATAGAGGATAAAAGCGGGAGATAATGAATGATTCAGAATGTTTTAGCGCTTCACCGCCATCTGGAGGCAGCACATGACACACAGTCTTTTTTTTTACACCAGTATTAAGCGTCACAATTTTTAATGCCTATAGCCAGTTATTAATAGGTGGCGGTTTCCAGCTGTTTCCACATGCCCATCCAGGGAAGAATGTTTTAGGCACCAATCTATTGCTGGGCACACAGACATACACATAGACACGCAGTATATGCGGCGATTTAAAGCATTCAAGTTACCTTGAATGCACGTTTATTGGAAACTCCACCCAGATCGGCATTCAAACCTGGATCCCCGGCGCTGAGATACAAATGTGGTAACCACTAAGCCAACAAACGTGCTTTACTTTCATCCATCTATCCATTATCTTCTGCTTTATCCTCTACTAGGGTCGGGGGGGGGGGTGTTCTCCATGTCCATCCAGGGAAGAACGTTTTGGGCGCTGGGCAGATACACCCAGGACAGGGCGCCAATCGCCACTCTATATGGGGTAATTGGAGAACTCAATTTACCTTGATCCATGTATTTGGACTGGGAGAAAACCGGACAACCTGGAGGAAACCCATGCAGACACGGGGAGAACATGGAAACTCCACCCAGATTGGGATTCGAACCGGGAATCGCTAGTGCAGAGAAGCGAACGCGCACGCTTCACTTTCAGTTCTTTACTATGGTTTTAGAACTATGAAAAAGTTTAGGTGAGGGCACTGAGCAGGCCACAAACAGGTCATTTCAAACACTGCTGACACTGTCATGTGGTTGAAAGCAAATGGTTTTCAATATAATTATCTGCTGTACTTTTATATCAGTTTTTTTACAAAGAAAAAAATGGTGTTTACATATCTAATACTATTAAGTTTATTATTTCTATTTTGTAATGGGCTTTCATTATGTCTATGTGCATTTGGTTTCAGAACTCACATATTTAGATGTGAGAAGTCTATATTTATCTGAGACCTTAAGTTTGTTTGGGTCATAGTCATCTGCCCTTTCTATCTGAAATGACCTTCAGCATCATGTTACCATCCACAGAGCCACAGATGACTCTTAACCTTTTCTGTCTTTCAGTCACATAAAGACCTCCATCAATGACGTCTGTAGAATTATCAAGCATTTAAAAATCACCACCAGAGTTAGTACACAATAAAACTTTTTTTAAAACATTTTTACAAGCGCCCTCTGTTCTTTGTGATGTTCACACTACTAGCTAGATCTGACCTCTGACCTTTCCAGCAGGTGGTGATTTTAAGGGCTGTCCCACATTTGATTGAAATGCCATGTCCATTTTGGATGACTGACATTAGGGAGGACCTTAAAATAGGTTGTCAAGGGGCAGGAGGCACACTCAGCTGGAGCCATTGAACTAGAGAGACACACTCAGGTAAATGTCTATTCACTATCTTTTTTCAATGTTTCCTGTTTATTTTACTTTTACTCTTTATATTTCAAGTTAAGTTTAAAATACTAAAATATTTTAAAGTAATTTAAAAAGTTAATACTGCAAAATGCAGAGTCAAAAAGATGTTGGTATTGTATAAATGTTGACTGTTAAAGTGTTCAGTAAAATCCACTGTTGCTGATATTAGCCCATGATTATTTGCAAATATATAAAACATATGATAATATATTTCCTACTATTACTCCCAGGCCATAATCATCCTTACAGCCCTAGAATTTCAGCATTTTGTATGTTTTGAATATTAGGCCACCCTGTGTGCACTTTACACTTTTAGATAGCATTAGACAGCAAAATCCCAAAATTCACAAGAACAAGAGGATAAATCAGCAACCAGGTTACACTAGTTTATTTTTCAGAAATGAGTTTTAGTGTTCTTTAAATTTGCAGTTTAGATATTGTGTATTTGCAGTTTAGATATTGTGTAGATGTTGTAAGTGTAGTGCTGCTTACAGTTTATCAAGTGCAACAGTAATTTACTTTATATATATATATATATATATGTATATATATATATATATATATATATATATATATATATATATATATATATATATATATATATATATATATATATATATATATATATATATATATATATATATATATATATATATATATATATATATATGTGTGTGTGTGTGTGTGTGTGTGTGTGTGTGTGTGTGTGTGTTTACTAGTATTGGTATTATCGATTTTGTTATTATTTGTGTGTGTGTGTGTGTGTGTGTGTGTGTGTGTGTGTGTGTGTGTATAAAGACTTTTCAAACTGTATGCTTTATTACTCATATAGAGCTTGTATGCAGACTGCAAGTTTTCATTATTCAGTCAATTACTGCCTTCATGTCATACTCTTAAAAATTAATTAGAAACAATTCTATTCTAAAATCATAATCTTGATCCAATGAACTTGATCCAAGGAACTTGCTGCACTTAATGGTTTGTCTTTAAATTTGATACTACCTATTTGTCTGTAGTCTAAACAGGGTCAAATTTTGTATTTATATTTTCATAAAAATATTTTAATTTATTTATTTATTTAATGCCTTTAGTTAATTTATTTAAGTTTATGTTGTTTGTCATATATGTATGCATGCCAGCAAGAGCATAAATAACATTAACATAACATTTTTACATACAATATGAGAGATACTGGTTTCACAAGATAATAGAGCTATTCTAGTGTTGTTCTATTTTCAGTCTGAGAGCAGCACAGGCTCTAAATGTCAAGGACTTCAAATTCCTACTAAAGAAGTGTGAAATGATTAGAAACAATTCAGTTATCAAAGCTCAGACCAGTTTTGGCATCATGTCCTCCTAAAATTACAGAACAGTTCATTTATTGTTAAATTGGAATTGAACTTCTTTTTACGCTGTGATAGAAGTACAAAATGCAGCACCATTCAGTTGCAGTATGTACTATTATTGCATATATACCAATATGTGTTAATAATGATACAGCATGCAAAAGATGTTTAAAGGTTTGACCATGGTTCCTTTCTCATGACAGCATGTCTATCCTCTTACACAAATAAACTTTTGGGGGCTGTAGAGGGTCCTGGATTTTAGCACATTCAATATACTTGTGTGTAATACATAACTTGATTGTAAATCTGAGTTAACATACATTTTTACAGATACGGTACAAAATGTTAAGCAAACTTGCTCAGGAGAGCTAATGACGTTATTGACAGTGGAATAAAATTTTCATGGCTCGGAAATAAAATATCAAACAATCAAAAAAAAAAAAAAAAAATCAAATAAAAAAGGTGTTCAGGTGACCATATACATTAGAATAAACATAAGAAGTGTTTTTTTTATGAAATATGAAATAATTTAAATGAAGACATTGTAAACCTATACGCTACTATATTATAATGCATATGTAGAATTAGTTTATTAATCACAGTACAATTAGGAATATTTAATATTGCTTAAAATCCCTGCTGTGGAAATAAAATCTAAACTATAAATAAATAACAAAACTGATAAATTAAAAATTATACTCATTACATTAACTGTATATATGATTAATAATAGAACAGTAGGTTTAACAGTCATGGTGAGACACACATACCATCTGTGTCATTGCTATTTTAAGAATAAATCATCTCACTTTTCCTGCTGTACTACATGCATGCATACTGTAGCCCACCACTCAGTGTAGATCAGAGAAAAATCCCACCTCTGAGAACAGAGACCTTTAATTGTAAGAGCAGAAAATTTGTTTAAAATGAGAAGAACAGCTACAGCAATACTCTCACAAATGTCGGTATAGTCTGGAGATCAACACATATTTATAAAACACTGAACTTTTTTTGAATATGGAAACTAACGGTTTTTATATTAAGATGATTCTGTAGATTGCATAGAACAATCTGATTTAATCTGATTTAATGTTGTTTTTGGTATCAAATGCTAATTGTTAAATTTGTAAAGTAACACAAAACATTTTTAACAGCTTAGCAGACAAAATGTCCATCAAAAAGATTCATGCACGTGAGATTCTCGACTCCAGAGGAAACCCCACTGTTGAGGTCGACCTGTACACAGAGAAAGGTGATGCCCATTTACACATCTGCAACTACCACCCTGGAGTCAGATCAGATTTCAGAACATTATTATTAAGATTTTATTTAAGAGATCAGTATTCAGCCTGTTTGCAAATAAGAAATGCAAATAAACTGGTTTATATTTGAATAATCTCAAATGTGTCAAAGGTGATTCAGCTGACGTTTTTAAATTAAATTTTTTTCATCTTGTTGGTCGAAGACCAAGAATTTGATTATAATCCCTCTGTCAAAATTTTTTATTAATTCATTACTTTATTCTATTCATTCATTATCCTCCGTTTAATCCTCCACTTCGGGCACTGAGCAGATACAAACAAAATACAAATACAAATACAAAATACAGATACAAAATTGCCCCATATAGAGTGTGTCTGTGTGAGTGAGTGTGTGTCCAGCGATGGATTGGTGCCCTGTCCTGGGTCTATCTGCCCGGCGCCCGGGACGCTCTCCACTGGATGGGCATGGGGAGCCCCACCGCGAACGTAGTAGAGGATAAAGCAGGAGATAATGAATGAATGAATGAATGAATATTCTAAATTGCATATTCATATATACAAAAATTTTATAGTGCTTGGTCATTAAAATCCATCATGCTTTAAATTATTATGTACTTGAGTAGATTGTTAATGACATTACTCTGGGCAGCTGGCAAATGGTTTATGCCTCATGCAGATGACATTATGCACCGACCCAGTAATGTTATGCAACAAGTAGCACCCCAAAAATGAGTATATAGTAAAGTAAATAACTCACTGTCTAAGAAATGTACGCTTCACTATTATATGGTTAGTAGGGATTTGTGCAATCTGTGGTGTGTTTAGCTGCTCTCCGGGTTCGTTGTCTGCATCCTAAGTTAGCTTGTATAATAATAATAATATATATATATATATATATATATATATATATATATATATATATATATATATATATATGTATGTTATGTTATGTTATGTATCCATTGTTTATCTTTTTCTCTTTTTTTTACTGAGTTAGGTCGATTTAGAGCTGCTGTCCCGAGTGGAGCTTCTACAGGTGTCCATGAAGCTTTGGAGTTAAGAGATGGAGACAAAACCCGTTACCTAGGCAAAGGTACATACATTCATCTTAGCACTCTCTCAAATGCAAGTCATTTCATACAAATAATTTTCTACTCAGAGTTAAAAGTCTTTGATAGAGTTAGTGGTGAAGTTTGGGTTTCATAATTTCAACAGCTGTTCAAAATTTTGTTAAAAAAAAAAAAAAAAATTGCTAATTCCTGTTTATGTTTAAGGTGTGACAAAAGCTGTTGAACACGTCAACAAGGACATCGTTCCCAAACTCCTTGAACAAGTGAGACTTTTATTGTGTTTCGTCCTACATTTTTTATGGCGTAAGTTAACAGTGATAACCCTGTTACTATTATGTGGGATGATTGGCTAAAGTTTGTGTAAAGGTTTATTTTGAACATAAGTGAAATTATAAAAAGATTGATGGAACAGATTGTTTCAATTAGTCATCTAGTGTACACTCTACACTGGTTTATAATTTGATCTTTTTTGATCTGCCTGAGTATTCATTTGGTACAATGTTTTTCAGTTTAAAATGACACTAAACTGTAATGCAGACTTTAACGCATTCAGCACAGAAAGACTGGATTTTCACTATGCTGACTGAATTTTCATTCGTTCATTCATTACCCTCCGCTTAATCCTCTACTAGGGTCATGGGGGATTCCCATGCCCATCCAGGAGAGAACATTTTAGGCACTAGGCAGATACACCCAGGACAGGGCGCCAATCTATCACTGGGCACACCCTCACTCACACAGACACACAGACACACAGACACACACACACACACGCACACACACACACACACACACACACACACACACACACACACACACACACACACACTCTATATGGGGCAATATAGAGCATTTAATTTACCTTGAATCCATGTTTTTGGAGTGTAGAGAACCCAGAGAACCTGGAGGAAACCCATGCAGACACAGGGAAAACATGGAAACTCCACCCAGATTGGCATTCGAACATATAATCCCCAGCACTGAAAGGCGAACATGCTAACCACTTAGCCACACTGCCACCCCGATTAAATTTGGTTAAAGGAAAATTCCTTCTCTCTTCTCCTGTTAGAACTTGAGTGTTGTGGACCAGGAGAAAATTGATAAACTCATGTTGGAGTTGGACGGCACTGAAAACAAATGTAAGTGTTGTTTATACGTATTTGTGTGCTTGTTTGTTGTTTAGAATTATAATTAAAAAAGAAATAAAAACAAGAAAATGATTTGACAATTGATAATTGATAACTGCATGTGATATTCATATGCTTTTAAGATGTTAGAATGTTCCCGAGTTGAAAATTATATATTTATGTGAATTCATGTATGTTTCTTTTGTCTTTAAAGCTAAATTTGGTGCTAATGCTATCCTGGGTGTGTCTCTGGCGGTATGTAAGGCCGGTGCGGCAGAAAAAGGTGTTCCACTCTTTCGCCACATCGCTGATCTTGCTGGCAATGCTGAGGTCATTCTGCCTGTTCCTGTAAGTACATTCTACATGTCATGTTCATTTACCTTCCCTTTGCAAGCCTCTTTTTTTTTCCTTCAGTTCCTTGGAGGAAACTCATGTTTGCTCTTATTTCAGTACTTATCCCCTTTCAAGTTTTACTATTGTTTAGAAAGAATCATACAATTGTTGGAATATCACACTGGTTAAACAAAATTTAAGTTCAAGTTCAAGTTCAAGTTATTTATTTATATAGCGCTTTTTACAACAGTACATTGTCACAAAGCAGCTTTACAGAATAAAAAGCCTTTAAACCCCCAAAGAGCAAGCCAAAGCAACAGTGGCAAGAAAAAACTTCCTTTTCTGTTGTTATTCAAGGAAGAGACCTTGGGAGGACCAAGACTCAGTGGGGGACTCATCCTCCTTAAGCGGCCAGGCAGCAACAACAATGTAGGACAGCCATGTAGAGACATTTAACAAATGGAAAAACTAAAAACTGGATAACTATAAGTGAGTCCATTAAGGGGGTGTCCTGCAGGACCGCCAGTCCAATGGATATTCAGGTTCCATCAGTGTTCGTCGGCAGAGCCATGGATGAAGATCTCCAGGAAGCCGGTCACACCTCAAAAGAAACAGACAAGGAAGGCAGTTAGAGCTAATAAAGCACGGCATTTAATTAATAACTAATTTATTGACACAGTGCAGCATGTGACTCCGGCATCACTGACTAGAGCAGCATAACTAAAAGAGGCAGATACGGCAGGCTCTACATAGATGAGATGGCGCCCCGGAACAGCATCATTTCAGTGCCACACCCCCCCCCCCATTAATGATGAGGTGGGTGAAGCTGTGAAATGCCAGCATACACTGATCACAGATTACCCCCCAGCACAGCCAAGCCTGAGATCTACATCTTTGTCTACAGGGGATTAATTAAACGCGAGATTAAATAAATGTGTCTTTAATTTATACTTAAAGATTAATAGTGATTCAGAATCACGAACGGTAACTGGAAGGCTATTCCAAAGTTGAGGAGCCTTGTGGGAGAATGCTCTTCCACCAGCAGTAATTTTATTTATTCTAGGAGATAAGAGTAAACCAGCACCTTGAGATCGGAGCTCACGTGTTGGCTTGTACAATTGAATCAGCTCACTCAGATACTGTGGAGCCTGATTATGTAGAATTTTATATGTTATTAATAAAATTTTGTACTCAATACGAAACTTAACTGGTAGCCAGTGCAAGTTTGATAACACAGGACTGATATG
>JAFMOD010001284.1:376242-541309 GCA_019802435.1 Corydoras maculifer | reverse complement strand
TGTAATATTGGGTAGGAGGTCTTTAAGCAGGTTTGTAGGTATTGGGTCTAACATACAGGATGTTGTCTTTGATTGTGTAATTAGTGAGACAAGCTCTTTTTTAGATATGGGGTTAAAGGTATTTAACTCTTGTACTATATTATTTTCTCCACCACTAGATTTTTCAGAAATCATTGAGGGTTGACTATTGGTTACGCTACACGATGCATTAGATGATTTAAGTCTTATGTTTTCAATTTAATAATGTATCTTTACTAAGCTTACTCTACGGTTTCCTCTATCTTGTATAAATGTACATTTACACACACACACCCACACACACACACACACACACACACACACACACACACACACACCCACACACCCACACACAAACACTCATCTCTCACTCACTCACTCACACACACACACACACACACCCACACACAAACACTCTGTTCATGGTGACTTGCAATGCATTGTAGCCTCCAATATAATCCATTACTGTGTCCTGGTTCCCTACAGACAATGCTGATGCACCCAGTTTTTGAAAAAAGTTTGGACACACCTTTCTTTTGCTCCACTTATTGTCCATGTTATTAGTTCCAATTAACTTAAACATGGACTTTGTAGTTTTACAATTCCAATCTGTAGTCCATCTGTTTATTGACTATAGTACACACTGTGTTGGTCTCCTTTACTCTGTTCTCTAATGGGCAGGCCCCAATAGTAGCATCACAGAGCAGGTATTATTTGATTTGTGCATTATTCCTATCCTAGCAGTGTCATTGAGTTTGAGAAATGAAACTAAAGAGGCACTGCTGCAAATTATACCTGTTCTGTTATGTTCCTGAACAATAGAGAACAGATAACAAAGGGGGACTAACAAAAAGCAAAAAACAGATGGACTACAGTAAGTAATTGTAAAACTACCAAGTCCATCTATGTATATGGTAAGTAGAGGGAATAGACAATAGAGAAAAAAAGAGTTGTTCTATTGAACCAAACTTTTGACCAGTACCGTATGAATATCAGACATTGGTGTTTATGCACATGAATGCATTCAAGAAGTATATTGTACATTAAAGTGTATTTAGTTTGCTCTTAGCTTCTTATTATCTACTATACACCTTTTTCTCTTTGTAGGCATTTAATGTGATTAATGGTGGCTCACATGCCGGAAATAAGCTGGCCATGCAGGAGTTTATGATCCTGCCTGTTGGGGCTTCTAATTTCCGTGAAGCCATGCGCATTGGTGCAGAAGTGTATCACAACCTTAAAAGTGTGATTAAAGGTAAATATGGCAAGGATGCCACCAATGTAGGAGATGAGGGTGGCTTTGCTCCCAACATCTTGGAGAACAATGAGGGTAAGTCTTTTGTGTCTCACCTTTATTTTTCATTCACAGTTAGATAAAGTGTTATGCAATAATTTGAGTTTTTAGGGCAAAAGATATTTTATTGTCCATAGATTAGTGATCTTTAAAAAGCATTTAAACCAAAACTTTGGTATAGGCGATATTATAAGGAAAATAACATCATGCAAATTTTAAATGGCCACAAGAGACTTAAGGTTTAAAATGACTTTTGATACAGTCTAATACACTATTTTGTTCATTAGAACTATGCAGTTTAATGTGTAGGACAAATTCAGGCAGAAAAATTACTTTAATTTATCACTTTAGACTAATGAATTATGCTATGGGATTGTGTCATAGTCATTAATGGCTTTAAAAGCATTGGTAAAAATTCTTTACAGAAAAAAACTTGCCAAATTCTTAAGTACTGACCATAAGTGGTGTCAAAACTTTAAAAGTATTGCTTTAGAATCTTTACTTTTTTGTTATTTCAAAGATAAAAAATGATAAAGAAATCTTGCTAATTATATGAAGAACTGTCTTTTTGTATATCTGGTCTTAATTTTATTAATTAAGATTGCCTGACAATGATCTTTGTATAATTAAATGTTATTATGGTTCTTCAGCTCTGGAGTTGCTTAAGTCAGCCATTGAGAAGGCAGGCTATTCTGATAAGATCATAATTGGCATGGATGTTGCTGCCTCAGAGTTCTTCAGAAGTGGAAAATATGACTTGGACTTTAAATCCCCTGATGATCCTAAACGACATATTACTGGAGATCAGCTTGGAGATCTCTACAAGAGCTTTATAAAGAATTATCCAGGTTAATACATTTTTAATAATTTCAGTTATTATTTGATAAATACTTGATAATATTTTATTATTGTTAAGTCAATTTAATACATTCCTAAAGCAAATTTTTTCTCTTTTCTCTGATGTTTTAGTTCAGTCTATTGAGGATCCCTTTGATCAGGATGACTGGGAGAACTGGACCAAGTTCACCAGCTCAGTGGATATTCAAATAGTAGGGGATGACCTGACAGTGACGAACCCTAAGCGCATTCAGCAAGCAGTTGAGAAAAAGGCTTGCAACTGCCTGCTGCTTAAAGTCAACCAGATCGGCTCTGTTACTGAGTCCATTCAGGCGTAAGCACTCACCTAGCAGATTGATAAGACAGGACACATAAATGAAAGCAATAAAGCATGAGAGAGTGTGCATGATTGTGAAAAAATCACAGGAAAGAGGTGTTATTAGGCACCACTCATAGCAGTGTCACCATTACACCATTTCTCATTTAATCACAATGTTGCACAACCATGAGTACCTTCTTGCTTTTATAAAATGGTAATAAACACACTATAATAACAAAAAAGTTTTGATTAAAAAATGCGATGATTGAAAGCATAATTGTTAATGAACTGGTCTTCCACAACGTAATCCAGTCCAGTTTTTAAAGTAAACACTGACTTTGAGTAACAGGTTTCCGGCTTCTCTAATAATTAAAAAATGCCATTTAGTGGCCAACTTACAGAACACAGTTTCTAAAAAACATTAGGTATATAATGTATTGTATATCATGTATTGATATAAATGTGAAGCTATCAGAGGTGTGCATAAATGTCAATAAGTTGTGACAATAATGTTTTGAGTTGTATGTGTAAAGGTCTGATCATTTAGACATAGCGTTCTGTGCATGTAAACAATCTAAGGATTATAAAATAAAGAATTTATTTTTACAGCAGATTATTGCAAAGACAACATGATCAGGATTGTTTGTAAATCATTGTCTAGGGTCACATGAGTGGTTGTAATAAAAAATTGGTTGTAAGAGATGGATTTGTGCACAGTACTGGCGACCATAATGAAATGTGATAAGATAATAATAATATATCAGGTAATTCATTATTATAATGTTTGCACAGGTGTAAGCTGGCTCAGAAGAACGGATGGGGTGTGATGGTCAGCCATCGTTCTGGAGAGACTGAAGACACTTTTATTGCTGATTTAGTGGTTGGGCTCTGCACAGGACAAGTATGAGTTTACAAAAACTAAAGCATTGCCAAACATTTTTAGCACTTTTCACTCTACTTTAATTAATACACTAATCAAAAACACACAATTTTAATATTTATACATTTTATTCACATTACTTTGTTCAGTGGATATATGTTGGTTAAATTGTCTTGAGGTAAACCTTGAGGTAAACCTTTCAATATTATTTTGAAATTGCTTATGTAGTGAACAGAAATACATGAATCCATGAGTATGTATGTTACATATTAACTTTAGCGTTACACATTAAACAACAACAAACCATAAATCATAAATATTAGTAATTAAATAGTTAACTTGAATTAGGTTGCTCTTTTTTTATTTTTTTTACCTTTTTATTGTTTATTATAAGATTGTTGTGCTATAAATGTGTTCAGATCCAATAATCAGCATCACATTACTTTTTTTGAAAACTACATCAGATAACACTATTTCAAATACTTCTTTCAGATTAAGACTGGGGCCCCCTGTAGGTCAGAGCGTTTAGCCAAATACAACCAGCTGATGAGGTTAGCTTCTGTTTTGTTAAACTTTCCTTCTCATTTCTGTTTATGTCCTTCATCACTCTTTTTTCTCTTATAGAATTGAGGAGCAGTTGGGAGATAAAGCCAAGTTTGCTGGTAAAGACTTTCGCCATCCTAAAATCTAAGATACGTCAAGCCTCCCACTTTAAACTCTGATTTAGACCTGCTTTTTAATAAACTTTTTATACTGAGGCTCAGTCTTGCAGTGATGTTAATCTCAGTTAATAAATACATGTTCTGAACAAATCTGTTCCAGTTTATTCAATAGGTGTAACTGTCTGTAATCTCTCCTTCTTAAGTACTCTTTTCCTTTTTGCCTCAACCACACTATTCTGCATGCTCTTTTCTCTTCACTTTTCTTCTGTTCTTAATAATTTATCCTTTAAAAAACTAAACAAGCACAAGCATTGCTCTTTATACATAGATTTATTCTTTATTCTACAGTTTAGTACAACATTTACATTTACATTTAGTCATTTAAAAGACGTTTTATCCAAGAACTATGAGTACTGAGTGTTCATTACCTGAATACAGTATTATAACTAAACACATAATTCATAACCACAGCAAATACCTTGCCGTAACATTGGTAAGTTAACACAAGCATCAAAATAAAAAAGTAATAAGTATTAAATGATAAATTATTTATGTCACGCTGAATACAGTCATGTGAGATTTCTAAGTAAAATTTGATAGCTGGCATGGCTTTATTATTTGTTGATAAATAAAACTACTATAAACACTGTAATCATTACATTACATAGTGAGAAATAATTCAAATTTATTGTACACAAGGTTTAAAGTTAGCTTGCTCATGCACAGATGTTATTGTGTAGCTATAGTAATATATTATTATATTAGAGTAACAATGTTTTGCTAGATAATTTTTGTTAAATGAATTTTTTATTAAGAAACAATAAATTTAATAAATGTTAAACCCAAAAAAGACAAAAAAACAATAATATGGACATTATTCTTGTCACCACTTAGTTTGTATGTGTTGTAATATATCACAAGATAAGGACAGGATTTGACTGTATCACATCAGACTATATCTTTTCATTTAGCAAAACATGTAAACTCTTTAATTTCTGCTCTCTGTACAGATAGTTGTCTGGTTTTAAATGTATGATTAAAACGAGACAACAAAGGTCACTTTTTCATTACTTTTTTATTCCTTCATACTTATAAATTTTATTTGTTTTGTTTGTTCTTTTTGTTTATAAACATTGTTTTATTTTACCATAATCATCTCATATCTTCTTAACATTTTATTTATTTTATTACTACTTTGCATTCTCTTTTATTCCTTCTTTTTTGTATAAATATGCTGATTCACAGTCATATGTTCCTTGGTTTTTCTATGGCTTTATTATTTAATTAATCCCTATATTATATTTGTTAAAACCCACAGACATTTTCATTAGTAAGCCAGAAATCCTTAAAATTCTTTGCACTTAGTTGCATTAATGGATTCAGTGGGTGGAATTCTAAAGTCTAGAGTTCATTTGTAAGGTCTTAAACATTATTCATAGAGTTAACAAGATCATTAGCAGCTCTCAGTCATACTTATTTATATTCAAACCTTAAAAAGGCTTTAATCCACTGCAAGACTGTTTGTTCAAAATTATAAAACTTCAACAGGATTTTGATACTATTCTTTGCTTTTTATGTAGTTTGTGACTTTTTGATTAATGAGTATCGAACCTAGTATATAAATAGAAAATCTGATTTAACGGAGATATTCACATCACGGTACCTGTTGCTTATTTAATGAAACTGCGTAAAACATTGTAATGCGGCATTCAATTAAAGTTAATAAGTAGCTAAAGCCACTTCTGGGCATGTAGCTAAATTTCTGATAAGATTCAGTCTCTGTTAGCTGCTGTCTTTGCCGAGGCAGTGTTTTTTCCAGTAAAGAAATTAGTAATGGCTGGCATTTCTTTAATTTTACCTCCTGTTTATTCTTGCCTTCTTGTCCTTATTCTTTCTTCTGTGGTGGTCATGTCAAAACCTTCCCCACAGCACCTTCGATCAGTGGTAAGTAAATTATTTCACTAGAAACTTTGGGATTAAAATAATTACACAGTTTGTATAGGTACACTGAAACATAATTATGACTTTCTTTTGGTAACTTTATACAAATTTTAGTGAAAAGACTAAATATTAGTTTATACGTATTTATTCAGGTTCTAGGTTAAGTAAGGGTGTGTTAGTTAAATTTTAAACTAAAATCTTTGAATTTAACATTTAATTATTTGTTATGAGAAACAAATAAGCATACTTATTTATTTTAAAACCAGTTCCTTTTTTGGTTTACTGCTTTTAATTTTTTTTTCTCCTCTTCTCTTACTTTCATATGTTTTGTAATTCTGGTTAATTTTGATACATACATTTGCATATTTTCTTTACTTTTAATCATTAAGCAGATGTTCTTTTACAAAAGTGACTTACAAATGAGAGAATACCACAGAGTCAGTAGTTATGGAAAAACCAGCAACACTGTAAAATTATCTAACCTGATCATTATCTGCCTTTTTTAAAATGTAAATTGTGTTAGTGGAAGAGATGTGTTTTAAGTTGTTTCTTCAAGATGTTAAATTAAGTTTTTCCACCATTTAGCAGTGATATATACGCTCTATCCCAGCTGCTTTTATAATGTTTCCTTTGACACTTTATAGTTTGGGGATGAATTCTCTAGAAATCCAGATGGTCACTTTTTTGAAGTAACTTAAATGTAAACGTCATATGAGAAATATGCCTTTTTTGAGCAAAGCTTATAAATATTATTATCTGGATGGTATCATGTTTTTATTTTATTAATAAAATTATCTACACAATGTTATAAAAAGAGAATAATTTACAAACTAAAATCACTTATTTTATTAAAATATTAAATTTTCAAAACATAATCTATGATATCAATTTAATGCAAATTCTAAATATTACAGTCTGCAGTTTCAGTCTAATATAAATTTAAAGTTTTTCTAAAAAGATATTGTACAATGTGTAAAATTTCACTTTACAGTAATGATGAATACTCATCCTTTTTTTGCAGGCTCTCAATAAACCATTTAGGTTTAGTGAACAAGACATTAAGTCTTTGATCTACAGCAAAGGTCTTGCCCAGTCTATGACATCGTCTCTGCGAGTCCAAAGAAACATATCAAAAGAAGCGAAGACCCTGCGTGCTATGGAGAGAGGGGTGGGGTCTAGTCCAGTTTGGACTCACCATTTATTGGATTTTATAGGTCAGCAGAACAGGTTTAAAGGGAGAACCAAGAAGAATGTGAAAAGAAACTCTTTGGAGGCTAAGATGGGGAAGCAAATTAAGGTGTTTTTTGGATAGGAGCAGACAAAAAGGTAAAAATAGTAATGCCAATAACCTTGATGGTAAAAAAAAATATCTAGATCCTCTGTGGTTCTGTTTCAACTCTTATTTTGACCTTTATTCAATGCCCTTAAGCTGTTATGCAAAGACCATTTCAACATTAGTGTCAAATTATGACTTTTAGACCTCAGCCTTCTGAATAAACCCCACCAACTACAAAAAGTTACCAAAAAACATAATTGAAATTTAAATTTAAGTCATCCAATTATTAAATTTAAGACACTAGTTCAATCTTAGCAATGCAACTAAAAACAAAGAGGGTGAGACACATCCATAACAACACACCTTCATGTATGTTTTTCCATCATTTTCCATTAGAAAGGCACAATAAAAATAAAAGAACTCACAAATTGGTAGCAGTTTAACTATCAATAGTCAGAGCAGACAGTTACATTTGAAAGAAATGTTGTTTGGTGATTACATGAACTTACATGATTACATGAACATGAACTTTCATCATTTTGTTGTCAAAAAAAGTACCAACGAGTCTGACAATTAACTCTAACTTTCCATTAAAAGTGAATATTTTTTACAGCTTGGATAACCTAATAAATGCACAATCTTTTCATTCATTCATTCATTCATTCATTCATTATCTCCCGCTTATCCTCTATTAGGGTCGCGGTGGGGTTCCCCATGCCAATCCAGGGGAAAACGTCTCGGGCGCTGGGCAGATACACCCAGGACAGGGCGCCAATCTATCGCCGGGCACACACTCACACACACAGACACACTCTATAGGGGGCGATTTTTTGAGAATTCAATTAACTTGATCCATGTTTTTGGACTGTGGGAGGAAACCGGAGAACCCGGAGGAAACCCACGCAGACACGGGGAGAACATGGAAACTCCACCCAGATGGGGATTCGAACCGGGAATCCCTAGCGCTGAGAGGCGAACGTGCTAACCACTAAGCCACCGTGCCGCCATGCACAATCTTGTTATCATAATTATGTGATATTTACATTTGTTATTGTCAATAAACATGACATGAATATTCAGTTGCCTGCACATTTGCCAGAATATTTTATACATTCTTTATAGGCTTATCAGCACACAAATTGTAAAAAAAATGTGGAAAAATGATTAGTTTTGTCAAAACAACAACGAAGAAAACAATATTTACTTACAAATAAATTACACAGTGATCTAGATTTTTTTACAGAATATCGTAAACTTGCGATTTACTAATTGTACTGTTTTTCTGTCTAGGTGAAGCCAGAACAGATAAGAAGATTTCCAGAAGGTGTTTACAAAAATTAATGACCACTTAAACTATCAAATGAACTGCTTACTATTTGCTTTATAAAAGTTCTGTTCATTTTGCTACAGACAATAAAAAAACTTTTAACTCATGCCTGTTTTGCTTTACCTGCACACTGAAATGGACATGGGAATGAAGAGGGCAAAAATAGTAGTAATAGTAGTAATAGTAGTTGTACAGGTGGATTAGTGGTTAGCAGGTTTGCCTCTCAATGCTGGGGATCCAGGTTCGAATCCCAATCTGGGTGAAGTTTCCATGTTTTCCCCGTGTCTGCATGGGTTTCCTAAGGGTTTTCCGGTTTCCTCCCACAGTCCAAAAACATGGATTTAAGGTAAATTGAATGTTCTTAATTTCCCCATTGTTGGCATCCTGTCCTGGGTGTATCTGTGCAGTGTTCTCCACTGGATGGGCATGGTGAACCCCCGCCGCAACCTTAGTAGAAGATTATGAATTAATGAATATAGTGTACTTCTCAAATTCAGGCGCTGGGCAGATACACCCAGGACAGGGATCCAATCTATCTGTGAGCACACTCACTCACTCACACAGACACACATGCATTCTATATGGGGCAATTTGGAGCATTCAATTTACCTTGAATCCAAGTTTTTAGACTGTAGGAGGAAAGCAGAGAACCCGGAGGAAACCCACGTGGACTCAGGGAGAACATGGAAACTCCACTCAGATCGGGATTCAAATCTGGATGCCCAGCGCTAAGAGGTGAAAGTGTTAAACACTAAGCCACTGTGGCGCCCTGTGCTGGGTGTATCTGCTCATCATTTGAAATGGGCATTGTGAACCCCTGAGGATTAAGTGGATTAAGCAGAAAATAATGAATGAATGAATAATAAGGGGGTTAGTGGTTAGCACATTCAGGGGCTGGGCAGATACACCCAGGACAGGGAGACAATGTATCGCTGGAGGAAACCGGGGAACCCAGAGAAAACTCATGGAAACTCCACTCAGATTGCGATTTAAACCTGGATCCCCAGTAGAAAGAGGCGAATGTGCTAACCACTAAGCCACAGTGCCATACTCAGGGTAATATAGTGTGTGTGTGTGTGTGTGTGTGTGTGTGTGTGTGTGTGTGTGTGTGTGTGGCTAGCGATAGATTGGTGCACTATCCTGAGTGTATCTGCAACCCCCACCCCCCACGAACCCTAGTAATGGTATAAGTGGAGATAATGAATTAATTAATTAATAATAGGTGGCTTAGTGGTTAGCACGTTTGCCTAACTAGGGATTCCTGTGTGAGTGAGTGTGTGCCCAGTGATAGATGCACCCTGTCCTGGGTGTATCTGCCGAGTGCCCGAAACGTTCTCCCCTTAATGAGCATGGGCAACCCCCCGTGACCCTAGTAGAGGATAAAACGGAAGATAATGGATGGATGATCCATTATCCATCCATTGGGAGCAAAATCTCAGCGGTTAGAATGTTGGGCTATCAATCTGAAGGTTGGGGGTTCAAATCCCAGGTCAACTGAAGTTACCAATGTGGGTTCTTGAGCAAGACCCTTAACCCTCATTGCTACAGGGATGTTGTGATTAACCCTGTGGTCACCTTGTAAGTCGCTTTGGATAAAAACGTCTGCTAAATGACCAAATGGATGATGGATGAATAAATAATTCATTTTTTCATCATTCAGATTGTCGCCCTTTAAACATTCAAGCCCCGCCCATCTCAGAGATCAGCGCTTCATGTTAGAGGACTGGAGTAAAGCAGACTTGTGGTAAGCGGTCATTCATATCATTTATAGCTTGCACCAGCTTAGAGAAACAGAATGTGTTTATTGTGCTTTAGTATTTTATCAAGAATTTAAATAATGCGTTAAACTGAGTGGAAAAAAACTTTAGACAAACAGGCTCATGATGTGCATTAAGCGCACTATTAACACAGAGCCCAGGCTGCTTTATGTTATAACCTGTAACACGTTAGTTTAATATATTTTTTGCCGGTAGGCGGTACGTTATAATGATATTATCTTATATGTTATAATCATAGAAAACGAAAAAGCTATAATCTGCCTTAGTTTTAGCGCGTCCGTGCGCGCGCGCGGGTTAAGATGGCTCAGCAGAATGGATGGACAGGTACAACTCTCCAGTTTTAAAGAGTACACGCTTGTGGACTACTGATTTTTCATATCGCTACTTCATCACCTTTTCCTAAACCCACTGAACAAATTTAGGAGTATATTTTAATTGTACTGTATTAGAACATCATCATCATCATCAAAGGCCCAGACCTTCCAAAAAAGAACAGTTCTTAAAGCAGGACTACAGAGTAATTAGACATTTCACTATATACCTCATTTTTGGGGCAGGAACAGAACCGACTCTTAAATTTGCATGATATTTAAGCCCTCAGACAGCCAGGTACAAGAGCCTTTTATGTTTCTCCTATTAATATATTTATAAATACTTCAAAGTAATTTAGTTAAACATTGCTATTAATAATAGTGCACCACTGCATTAAAAATACAGGTTGCTACTCTCACAAGCAGAGAACCATATATCAGTGCTATGCAGAAAAATTTCTTTGAATCCATGCTTATCACAGGTAGACTAACGGCATTGAAAATAATAGTAATTGTGAGATAAGTCCAAAGTTTAGCTTGGTTTCAGGAAAATTAATATTAAGTAATCCAGTGATTCCAGATCTGTCTCCTATTGAAGGTGAATTTTGAAGAGATAACTCTGTGATTACAGACTGTAGAGCAGCGGCAGTTAAAATGGTATTAAAAAATAAGCAGAAAAAGCAAGCAAAATTGCTAGGATAAATATTTAAAAACTTTTTTTGGCTCTTTCTTAAATATAAGTGGAAATAAATCAAAAATGTCAAGAGTGATCATATTAAAACCTGTTATAAAACTGTAAAAAAAAAACTATAAAACAAAAAAAAACCCTATGTGACCTACTTACAGGAGTGACCATTTTACTGACCATCAGATCATCAGTTTCTGAAGCCAGTTTTAGCAAAACATTCTTTAATGAAATTTAGTGCATAATACTTTATAGCCACACCTTATGCAATATTCTAAAGTTTTAGAGTTTAGTTTTTTAAAGGTTTAGTTATACTACTCTGTAGTTGTTGATGTAAAAAATATAATAATATGTATATAAGTATATATTTATTTGCATGTACTTTTATTATTAAATCAACAAATTAAAATGTATTTTCTTATATTTCAAACCAGCAGTTTAATCAAAACATTGCTTTAATATGTTGTATTGATATCGTAGCATTGCATTTTTTATTTCCTCAATAATTGAAAATTATGACCCAAGTACCATTTAGTTTATTGTTTTGAAATGCTCTTATTTGAGAATTATAAGAGCCATCTTGAACATATAATTCTTACAATGCCCTGTTTAAAAACCTAATGGAGTTTTCCAGTGTCAGATGTATGTGTTTTGGTTGCTATGTAGTATTAAAGTTTTATACGAACTACAGAACTGATCCTGGATTATCTTTCACTGCTCCTGTCTAGCACTATAGCCAGATGGTGACCTGTGGGTATAAAGCTGCTGTAAAGTAGATTTAGAATTACGTAACTATTTATTAGAGGCATGGTTGCACAGACAGGCTGTGAAGTCAATTTTATATGTCTTGTTATATTATGTATATGGTTATATATAATATGGTTAAAATGTCTCCACAAAATGTATACATATGCAAATCACTTATTAGCATTAAGAATCCTGACCAAAATGTAAAAATCACAGAGAAATATGTTATGAAGGTCCTGATGTGTAAAAATTTCAGAGTTCAACATTTTATTTGCCAAATTACAATTTACCGTGGCAATGATCCAAACATGTACATTAAGTAATCAATTACTGAACTATTCAATAAACATAATTTCATTGCAGCCATTAAAATAAACTTTATTTATGTGAAATTATTATAAATATATTATAGATTATAATAATAATAATAATAATAATAATAATAATAATAATAATAATAATAATAATAATAATAAAATGTTTTGCAATGATAGCTTTAGGATGTTTTCTACATAGTCAAATGTTACTCATCAGAAAAAACAAAAACAAAAAGATTTTATATTTGTTGGATTTATTGAAAAAAAAAAAAAGGTTATGTGAATAAGAGACATCAAAAATTCAAACACTTGTGAACAAATAGCACATGCATGATAGACAACTAGGCATAAACCCCCTGCCCAAAAAAAATAATAAAAATAAATAAATAATAATAATAATTAAATGCAGAATGAACATAGACAATACAGATAATAAAATGAACAGTGTCTGTATATTAACCGTTGTGGGTATTCAGATGATATGGATGTAGACAAAATGCTACTAGCAACATGTCAGTGGGACCCAAAAAAATGTAATTAAAAAAAATAAGACCTGACACTAAAATGAACATAGCTGCATCCATTTAGAGATTAGCGATGCTTTAGATATGACCACTTGGTCCAAGAGCAGTTTTGAGTGACTATGATTAAAGTCCTTTATAATAATTTAAATCCTTGATCAACACTAAATTTAGAACGTTTTTAGTTAGGACTTAGTTGTGTTCCTTAGGCCCTCCTTTCAATTATCCAGGTATTGCATAAGCCTTCTCTTATCACCTCCATGGTCCACCAGAAATCAGAAAGAATCTTTGTGCAGCAGATTTGGAACCAGGGACCCAAGAAGGGACATGAAAAGTACTAGACATGCAATACTGGCAGCAAACTTAATTTTATAGGAGACTTTGTTCTCTTCTAGATGGGCCGTAGTATAGAATTAAGCATAGTATAGAAGGATAATAGATGGATGGACGGTGTGTGTATGAAACAGCTGATTGTGGCAATTAAACAACTGACCTTGACTGCTATACCCTTTGTAATTTTCTAAAATCTGCGATTTCTATGATGGCATAAATATTTGTCACCCAAGAGGAGCAGATCAGACATGTATCTACATTGTGTTACATTTTATAAATATTGGGATGTTAGAAAGAGTTGTAAAACACGCAGACGTGGCCAAATACATCAATCAGCACAGGCATCAATAATAAAAAAGAAAACCAACAGAAAAAAATGCTAAACAAACAACAGCCAGAATCAGTTAATGGGAAAAAAACTTAGTATGCATAATAACCACAAAGACAATACTTAATAAAGAATAAACCATACAGAGCTTTTATTAACATTGACAGGTGACATGCAGAACAAATGTAGATACAAAGTATTCTTGTGACAGGGATCTAGAGAGAGATAGCCCTTGTTGTGTGGAGCAAGCAAGTTTAGGTGATATTTTAGGCTGCTGATAAATCTATAGCTCCTACTGACTTTAAGTCCTGCAATTGGAAAACATTTATCTTCTGCCACAAAATCTATTTGAAATATGAATTATATAGTTAAGAACAAGTAAATATAAATACATTTTCTGATGAATTTTCTATTCAGATAGTTAAAGAAATGTTAGGAGAAATGTGAAGAGTTTTAACCATGCAAACAAAGTGTAAAGCATTTCTTTACTTATTTTCATTGAGTAAATTTTTGTACACTGTCTCGAGCAGGGCATCAGCCATTAACTTTCTCACCCCAAGTTATTAAGTTCAAGTTCAAGTTATTTATTTATATAGCGCTTTTTACAACAGTACATCGTCACAAAGCAGCTTTACAGAATGAAAAGCCTTTAAACCCCCAAAGAGCAAGCCGAAGCGACAGTGGCAAGAAAAAACTCCCTTTTCTGTTGTTATTCAAGGAAGAAACCTTCGGAGGACCAAGACTCAGTGGGGGACTCATCCTCCTTGAGCGGCCAGGCTGCCGCTTATTAGACATAACCTTGGCTCCAACAAAGCATGTTCAAGCACTTTTGTAATTCTATCAGAAAATGCACTTCTAGTTACATACACTCATCTGCCACTTATTTAGGTACACCTGTTTGACTGCTTGTTAACATAAATAGCTAATCAGCCAATTACATGGCTGGCAACTCAATGCAATATGTCATGTAGAGGTGGGCAAGACAACTTGCTGAAGTGCAAATGTGTTGAACCTTGAGGATAATGTACAGCAGCACATGTATATTTTATGCCAGTTGCTACATTTGAACTATTTCAAATATGTGTTTCTGCCTTAGAATAACTTAATTTTAAATGTACTTGTCTCTTTCTTTCTCTGTTGTTCAACTCTGAGGCAAAAGTGAACATGATTAAGCTTTCTAATCTGTGTGACGATTGGGGTGACGGGTCATTAGTCTTACCAGCCAAGAGAAGCAGAATATGCACTGAGGAGTACATCAGTAAATTACATGCTGTTTGAATCTGTCTACCAGTACATTTATCAGACCATCAATTCACATGTGTATTTTTTTGCAAGCAGTAATTTTATTCACAAAAGCATGTCTATTTGCTCAAGTATAAAGGAGTGTGTATTCTTTTAAATGTGTGTATGTTGTAGTGATGCCACTGGTGAAGAGAAGCATTAAGCCCCAGCACATGTGTCGGGGCATACTACCTGATGGTGTCAGCAGTGAGCTGGAGTGTGTATCAAACAACACACTGTCTGCAATCATTCGCCAGCTCAGCAGCCTCAGTATGTCTATGTGTGTATGCATGTATACAATAAATGTTGCAGCACAGTAAATAATAGTTTACACACATTCAAGAGGCACACAAAATGAATACTGCATTAACATGCAACACACAGTACAACACGATGATTTACTGACTTATAGATTTCCACTTTAGCTAACAGTTAGTCTTGACGTTTAGTTTATGCTAAATCTGTTGCCAGTCTGAAATGTAGAGATTCTTTGCTTCAGGTTTGTGAGAGAATGAACTTCTAAAGCCTGGATTTAAGTAACTCTAAAGACAAGGTTGTGTGCAAAACAATAGCATGAAAACTGAGAATGGAAATAACATCTTAACAACTGCATTAAAAAACAATGAATGTCTGATGGCAGCATTCAGCAAGTTTTAATTTCAGCAAGTTCTAATATATTTTATACCTCATTTCCAACCTCAGTGTCTAAGGTTGAGAAGTGTTGTTCTTGTGATGTCAGGCAATAACATTATAGCCTCTTTACACCATCACTTGACTGATGCTTGTCTGAGCTTACTGAGCCTATTCATGTAAATACATATCAGACCTCCTTTGACTCTGTCATTCAAAACTGCTAGAAAAATGGCCTATAAACTCTTTAGATTTACACATCATTTTGATTTATTTTTTTACAGGTTTACAGTTTAATTATCTAGTGTTCATAGTATGCATTTACCACATAAAAGATGTAGACTTTATATTTTGTCTGGTTTTGAAAGAATGCTTCAATCTTGCATTTAAAGGAAAAAAGGGAAACCTGACTTTGTCAACCATATAATAACATTTAATAACATATTAAAATTTAACATGATAATGTTCTTATTATTGGGTTTTTTTGGAAGTAAGACTTTGAGCTAGTATGTGAATTATTTATTGTGTACCAGTAACAGCTGTTTGCAACATGAATTATAACTCTTTTGGCTGTATAATGCGAATAAATTATGTCAGTGTATCTTTCAAATTCACTTTATTTTTCTAGGTAAGCATGCAGAGGATGTCTTTGGTGAGCTTTTCAATGAAGCCAACTCTTTCTATGTGCGTGCAAACTCCCTGCAGGATCGAATTGATCGCCTTGCTATTAAAGTAACACAGCTCGACTCCAGTGTGGAGGAAGGTTTGTGGATTTTGGGATTTGAGGATTAATGCAAACACCAACTTAATTACATTTTTGAAAAATGTATATTATTATTAATGTACATTAAATATTAAGTATTTTGTAGTACATGCACTGTGTGGAACACTTCATAATTTATAAATGTAAAATTGTATAATTCCACTAAAGAGTATTGTTATAGTATACATGGCTTTAAGGCATTTTAGACTGCAGGTATACTATTCATTTTATGGATAAATATTTACATATTATTTAAAATATATACATTAAATTAACATCCATGGTTCTGGAATAACTTATTCAGCAAGTTTACATTCAAGTAATGTTAATGTATTTACATAAATTTAATAATATATTGTTTATATACTGTAATATTTGCTTATAATTTCAGTTAGTCTAATTCAATTCCTTTATTGTAACTGCATTGGATGCTGAAATACACAAATTTCCCTCTGGGATTAATAAAGTGATCCACTTATTCATCCAGCAAGCAAAAGTAGCTGATTTTTACATTTATATCAATATTATATTTCTTTGCAACCTCAGCAAGGACCACCATTAAACGGAAAATACTGTAGTGCTGTTACAAGTCTGATCGGCACTGGGGTGTAACTAGTTTTTTTACACCTTAGCGACTTAGCGATTTTTAGAATCTACAAATTGCTTTAAATTATTATTTTTTAAAATTATTCTTAATAACCATTATGTGCTACAGTCTCCCTGCAGGACATTAACATGAGAAAGGCATTCAAAAGTTCTACTGTGCAAGACCAGCAAGTTGTGTCCCGAATCAGTGTTCCGGATCCCATAGCTGAGATGTATCATAACAGTCAGAAACCACCACCTCTTGGTGTGCTCTCTAATTACAGGTGATCAACACATTAAAATGGCATTCATTTCTTTTATTAAAAACAGACAGTGCTGCTGCCTTAAGCTCCCTAGTTGGGCTAAAGCTGAACAGTGTTTTGGCTGATTATTATCATACATATTTAGAATTTAAATTAAAAAAAAACAAGTTAAAACAACCCGTGAGTTAAATACAGATAAAAACACAACACATGCCATACTAGTTTATTAATATTTAAAAAGTAAAATGGTCTTTACACTTTTAAAATATCAAAAAGACACACTTTTTACTTTATTGAACTGGTTTATTCAAGAAGCTGTTGTTTACATTTTATTAGGCACACAGCACTGAATCTTAGAGGAGATACAATATTCTGTTGCTATAATGGGCAGTAAAGCATCAGTCTATCGCCAATCTATCGCTGGGCACACTTACTTACACACACACACACACACACACACACACACACACACACACACTCCATCTACATGGGGCAATTTGGAGCATTCAATTTACCTTGATCCATGTTTCTTTTGGACTGTCGGAGAACTGGAGAAGCTGGAGTAAACCTATGAGACACAGGGAAAATATGGAAACTCCACCCAGATTATACCAAATATACAGTATTTATCATAATATAAATTATTATATTTTTGAGCAATATAATCTGATTAGTAACTAGTAAAACAACTGATTTCAATTTAGGAAAACAATTCCCAAAAATATATGCAGTACAGACAACCTGTGGTAAACATAAAACAAGAAGTTGCTTTATGAACAAACATACAAAACATATACATGCAACAAAAAGGTAAATAATGAAAGAATGAAAATCATGAGATAAAGAAATAATGCATGACCAATTCGATTCCCTGTCCCATCAAGTACTCTAGCTGAAGTGCCCTTGGGCAAGACTTATAACCCCAATTGCTCCCTGGGTGTGGTATACAGGGCTGCCCACCACACAGGGCACATGTGCTCACTTCACTTGGTGTGTGTGTGTGTGTGTATGTGTGTGTTTAACTGCATGGATTGGCTAAATGTGGAGGACAAATTACTCTGTGTGTCAACACAATAGGCAAAATAGACCATTATTTTGGTATTAAATTGTAAGAGGCATGATGCCCACTCTGCCTCTTTTAATCCTTTTATTTTGTTAAGTGATGTTCTTTTAGAGGTACATCAGATGTCTTGCTTTTAATAATCGGTAATCAATTTAATTCTTACAGAGATGACCACATAGATGGGATGAAGTTCTATACTGATCCATCATATTTCTTTGATCTTTGGAAGGAAAAGATGCTTCAAGACACAGAAGATAAAAGAAAGGAGAAGAGAAGGCAAAGGGTAGGTCCAACCCTTTCTTCAACCATTCTTTCTTATTCTGTGTCTCATTCCACTCTTTCTCTTCTAGGAGCACAGATGTGGTGAGGATCGTACATTACAGCATGAGGTCAAAAAGGTAAGGAAAGCACACAATCGTCGACAGGAGTGGGATTTGATGGCATTTGATAAAGAGCTACGTCCAGACCACCAAAATGCTAACAACATCCGGCAGGGGACACAATCTGAAAGCTCATCTTCCCCAGAGGCTAGGTGCGACATACATGTCCTTCATCTTCCAAAATATGTCTCTGTTCCAAAAACTTTCCAAAATATGTCTCTTATCTTTACAACAGGACTTGCTGTCCAGATATATCATTCCATGCCCATGCCTTTCACAACCACTCCTCCTCCACTGAAGGGGCTGACCATGAATACCAAAGTATTGGTGGACCATTGGGTCAAGCGGATGGACCTGGAGTCACTGTAAGCTACAGATCAAACCCCTCATCTCATCCACATCTAACCAGTGAAGTTGAAATTAATGGAGATATCACACTTCCACCAGCAGACTATGGGTAAAATACATTGATCATATTTATTATATTTAATATCCATTTTTCTTTATTAGCACCCCCATTGCTGCTTCATCTATTATTATAGGGAGGACAACAGTTGTCACTTGCTTACTCTTGCACACTATTGTAATCCTACTCTCTTGGTGTTAAAAGATTTGTTTTTGGAAGTCCTTCATATAAAGAAAATTATTTCCTGTAAGTCTGTGATACTCAGTCACAAAACTTGTCAATGCCATAAAATAGCCAATATGCTGCTGATATGGCATTAAACAAAAACAATCAAACAAACTATCCCCTGGTAATAAGGAATGTATCTAGTTACTTTCTATTAAAAGTTATTTTCTATAGTAATAAATTATTATTAGCGGCACGGTGGCTTAGTGGTTAGCACGTTCGCCTCTCAGCACTAGGGATTCCCGGTTCGAATCCCTATCTGGGTGGAGTTTCCATGTTCTCCCCGTGTCTGCGTGGGTTTCCTCCGGGTTCTCCGGTTTCCTCCCACAGTCCAAAAACATGGATCAAGTCAATTGAATTCTCAAAATTGCCCCATATAGAGTGTGTCTGTGTGAGTGAGTGTGTGCCCAGTGATGCATTGGCGCCCTGTCCTGGGTCTATCTGCCCAGCGCCCGAGACGTTCTCCCCTGGATGGGCATGGGGAACCCCACCGCGACCCTAATAGAGGATAAAAGCGGGAGATAATGAATGAATGAATAAATTATTATTATATGTAGTAATTAAGCGGCACGGTGGCTTAGTGGTTAGCATGTTTGCCTCTCAGCGCTAGGGATTCCCGGTTCGAATCCCCATCTGGGTGGAGTTTCCATGTTCTCCCTGTGTCTGCGTGGGTTTCCTCCGGGTTCTTCGGTTTCCTCCCACAGTCCAAAAACATGGATCAAGTTAATTGAATCCTCAAAATTGCGTCATTTAGAGTGTGTCTGTGTGAGTGAGTGTGTGTCCAGCGATGGATTGGCGCCCTGTCCTGGGTCTATCTGCCCAGCGCCCGAGACGTTCTCCCCTGGATGGGCATGGGGAACCCCATCGCGACCCTAATAGAGGATAAGCGGGAGATAATGAATGAATGAATGAATGTAGTAATTAATGATATTTTGATGGAATTATTTACCACTAGATAAAACAACTTTTAAGACATGTGACACGTGATACGTGATATTTAAGACATGCATTAGAGACAACACTTTTTTATCAGCCCAATGTCAGTGTTCTAATAAATTAAATTCAGTTTTCTAACCATTAAACATAAACCATGGAGCATATGGTCAGACTAGTGGGGCCTTTTCAGACTTAAACTTTGGTCTCCAGCAGTGTTACTATATTAACCCCTGTGCAACTTCTCTTTTCCCTTTCTTTCCTCACTTCATGTCATCTCCTTCAGGATTATGGAATATTATGCAACTTCAGGAGCTCCCATCATCCATTCTTCGCAAACTGCTTTTGCCTCACACTTAACAGTTTCAGCATCACTCCCTCCAAATTCTTTACATACCAGCTCTACTTTATCTCATGCTTATCCATGTGTACCCTCTCCTGGGACAGTCTTAACACCACCCTCTTCGGGACCTCCACCTCCTCCAATTCCTCCTGTTCCTTTACATTTATTTGGAACAAGAGAAGGACAGAGGTGGGATTCTCAGTCAATCACAGAAGGACGCAGTGACCTGCTGTCTGCCATAAGAATGGGTGAGTGCTTGATTGTCATGGCCATTGTACGTACAGGTATATGCAAGTTTATTATAGAAATATATCATATCAATATATATACATATCATAACCAGTTTCGTGTTTTGTTTGAATAAAAATTTTGAATTGAAAATCAATAAAGTATATAAAGTATGCCAAATTACCATTACATTAATTTATTCTGTGATAAATATATTAGTCATACAAATCTATGATATATATGTATGAATATGTATGAATTTGTGTTCAGGTATTCAGCTAAAAAAGGTGCAGGAGCAGCAGGAGCAGCGGGCAAAAAAAGAACGAATGGGGAATGACGTGGCATCCATCTTGTCTAGGCGAATTGCTGTTGAATACAGTGACTCAGATGAGGGATCAGAATTGGATGAGAACGAGTGGTCTGACTGAACACTTGCTTTTTTTCCTGAGTTTATGCAACTTTTCTAATAGATACAAATGCAATCATCTTACCGACATTTTAGTAAATGAGATAGCATCTTGTTTCATCTACTTACTTACAGGTAAAATTATTTTAATATTTTGTTTCTTTATCAATTAAAAAAAATATATGTACAGTTTTTACTGAAATGTGAATATACACACACTACAACACTTGTTGTTGGATAAATTATTAGAACGCACTACATAAATACATTTTAAAGTTGTGATCTAAAGTTTAATACAGCGCATAACAGCATGAAATGAGTTGCACCAGTATCATGAAAAGCATGAATGGATTAAATATAGTAGTGATTAAATAACATTTTTATATTAATTCTAATTGTCAATTAATTAATCTGTTACCTTATTGTTTATATTTTGTACATCAGTGTTCAAAAACACCGGTAGAATTACAAAGCCTTTTTTTTATTTCAGGCTGTGAGACAATTAAGTTATTATTTCAAAAATATATTAATATATTATATTATAATCAAGATGGTTTTAAAAAAGGATGTAAAGTTATAAAGATAAATTAAAATGTATTGTTGATTCTTGTGTTGCCATCAGTGGTACATGCAATTTTGTGTGGATAATGCCAGCATCTTTATTAATGCTTATCTTCTGCCAAGAATAGTGAAATAAAAACTGCACTAAAAGGTTTTTAATTTTACAGAAAAATGTATAATTTATTTATTTAGCTTTTTTGTTTAACAAGCTTTAGTGTATGTCTTTTAATTCTTTATTTATAAAAAAATATTTCCATTCAGCCAAACAATATTTAGCCCAATATTTTACATGTTATTAGTACCGTGATTGTATACACGTATGTGAATTACGTTTTAGAATATTTTTCTAAAATGTTTATATTCTGTGTGAGGTTTTGACTGATTATATATTATAACGAAGCACTGTTCACAGAGAAAGCATTTTCAAGAACTCGAAAAGCATTTTAAATAGGTTTTGAAGACCTTTCACAGTGGAACCTGCAGTACTGGATGTTGCTGATAATATTATCTAAATCCGCATTTGGTCATCTTTTATTTTATCTCATAAGTGATTTCATTTCACATTTCAAATTGTCTCAGTTTTGATTGTTACGGTCTCAATGTGGTGAAATTCTAAGATAAGATGTCTGAAAAGTGTAATTTATAATTTGTGTATTGTTGAAGACAAAGTGTTTTTCATCTGCTTCCTGTCTTATTTCTAAACCCAAATAAAAAGTCTGTAATGTTTATGTGCCTCATTCACTAATTACCATATTGAAACACCAGGTCACAAGTTTTTTTTTCCTTCTATAGTATTAGAATCTTTTACTAGGTGTAAATTCACTAAGGGGTACATTCATTCATTCATTCATTCATTATCTCCCGCTTATCCTCTATTAGGGTCGCGGTGGGGTTCCCCATGCCCATCCAGGGGAGAACATCTCGGGCGCTGGGCAGATAGACCCAGGACATTGCTCCAATCCATCGCTGGGCACACACTCACTCACACAGACACACTCTATAGGGGGCAATTTTTGGAGAATTCAATTAACTTGATCCGTGTTTTTGGACTGTGGGAGGAAACCGGAGAACCCGGAGAAAACCCACGCAGACACGGGGAGAACATAGAAACTCCACCCAGATGGGAATTCGAACCGGGAATCCCTAGCGCTGAGAGGCAAACGTGCTAACCACTAAGCCACCGTGCCGCCCAAAGGGGTACATGTCAGTTAAAATGCTGCTGTTGCCTTAATATTACCTTAATAGTTTTTAACTTTAATCTAAAAGCTAAGATCTGGTAAAGCACTTCTTTTTAACAAACTTGGACTTGTCAGGTTTTTTATGTGTTTTTTATGTGTAACTCAAAGTCAGATTAATTAACAACTAAAGTCGAGTTTTTCTAATAAGGAATTTTTAAAATGAGGTTTTGCATTTTCAAGCAGTAGCTGAATTTAACACACCTAAAATGTTGTTGAATGCAGTGTCGTGGTTTATCCAGCTCTAACATCTGAGCTTGCTTTGAGTTTTTCAGCTGCTGCTATCCCTCACCCTCATCAACTTACTTTAGTGTTAAATTAACCAACATCAATTGCAATCTCCAGGACTCAAATACATTCATTCATTCATTTATTTATTACCTTCCGCTTTATCCTATATTAGGGTCGCGGGGGGGGTTCCCCATGCCCATTCAGGGGAGAACGTCTCGGGCGCTGGGCAGATACACCCAGAACAGGGCGCCAATCTATCGCTGGGCACACACTCACACAGACACACACTATATGGGGAAATTTGGAGAACTCAATTGACTTTATCAATGTTTTTGGACTGTGGGAGGAAACCGGATAACCCGGAGGAAACCCACGCAGACACGGGGAGAACATGGAAACTCCACCCAGATGGGGATTCGAACCGGGAATCCCTAGTGCTGAAAGGCGAACGTGCTAACCACTAAGCCACCATGCCGCCGGACTCAAATACAAAATAATTTAAAAAAATGATTGCCTATGTAACTAAATAGTAAATGTAAAAATACAATACAATACAAGACAATAATGAATTGACTGAATTGAAAAAATCTGAAAAATTATTAATATGCATTTTTAATATAGTGTAAATAAAGATACATAAAATGTGTAAATTTACAAAAACATAATTTAAATTTAAACAACAGCACTGTCAACAGAGGACAGGCCACTAAGTGGCACTGTTTGCTAATGATCAAATATCCTTTTAGTTTTTTTATTATAGCAATTGCCGGAATTATCTATTCCCTTTAGATCTTGTTAACTTTCACATGAAAACATGCTTGCTGATAAACATCCGGCTACCCTTGCAAGAATACATAGAATTAATAAGATTTAAATTAATTAAAGACAGTATAGTTACTATACTTTCCTCTCATTTTCCAGTCAAAACTTTGGAAATCATTCATGTTTTAAACATGTCATCTTTTCCTGCATGTTGTGAGGCTTAAACTCATAAATTCAAACCACCTGCAGCATTATTACTTATTGGCTAAGCTATTAGCATTGTTTTCATCTGTAGACGCTTTCAATTTAAGATTTTTGACTCTCCCTTTAAGTAGACTCTGATTAACCAGCACTTCAGAAAAAAAGCTATTATGTGTTTCAGCTGAACAGGTCTTAAGCAGATTAGCCTGAAGTGGGCCAGATGCAGCAAAAAGGCTGAAAGACACTAGCTAACGACTAAAGACCAACAAGTAGCCCAAATCCCAACAAAAACTCAGAGGAGTGTGTTTCACACAGCTTTCAGGATTAATCCAGTATCTAACCTGCTTATCCTAATTAAGGTCACAAGAGGTGCTGGAGACTCTTCCAGCATTTATTGGCTAAAAGGCAACAGTCTGGATAAGTTGCCAATTCAGCACAGACCAACAACACAAAATTCACTCAAGGGTCAACTTGGAATTTCTAATTTACATAACATAAACATAAATATATAAATAACATAAATACAGGATATTTGTGGTATGGTACGGCTTTTTAAAGAATTCTCTTACATTTTTAAACTATCTGCAAAACCTGAAGACATTGATATGATTTAGGGTTAAGAAAATTACAGATATCCACCAATATCCTTTGTTGCAAAATTGTGACAAGAACTAAAACCCATAAAATTTCAGATTTAAATTATGTCATCTTGGTAACACTGGGTTACATGACGTGATGATCTAATAAACATTTCCAATAATGTAATTAGCATTTAGACAGTTCACATTGTCAATTTATATTATTTAAAGGTTTTAGTGGAAAGAATTTATAAACTTGAAATGACATCTCTATATACACCTGTATCTGCTAGCTGTGGAGGAAAATTTGGTTTGGTTGTTCATGGCAGGCGGCACGGTGGCTTAGTGGTTAGCACGTTCGCCTCTCAGCACTAGGGATTCCCGGTTCGAATCCCCATGGTGGAGTTTCCATGTTTTCGTGGGTTTCCCCCGGGTTCTCCGGTTTTCTCCCACAGTCAAAAAACATTGGACCAAGTCAATTGAGTTCTCCAAATTGCTCCATATAGAGTGTGTGTGTGTGCTTAGTGATAGATTGTCGCCCTATCCTGGGTGTACCTGCCCACCGCCCAAAACTGGATGGGCATGGGGAACCCCACCGCGACCCTAATATACGATAAAGCAGAAGATAATGAATGAATGAATGTTCATGGCAGAGCAGATGGGAATCCATACTATATATTTTTTTAACAGTATGGTCTATATCTTTAATCAGAACAATATTCAAGGTATGCTTAATACATTGCAAGATCATGATTGGTGGACTTTGAAAAATGTATACAAAATTTAAAACGAAAAATAGTCACACTTTAGAGGTTAATCATTGATGTTGGATAAGAATAGCCTGTACCATGTACATTACATTTGGTCATTTAGAAGACACTTTTATCCAAAGCGACTTACAAGGTGAGCACAGGGTTAATCACAACATCCCTGGAGCAATGAGGGTTAAGTGCCTTGCTCAAGGACCCACATTGGTAACTTCAGTGGACCTGGGATTTGAACCCACAACCAAAGTTTAGATTGATAGTCCAACGCCCTAAGCACTGAGCTACCACGCCATGTAAAGGGATTATGTACCAAACTGCAAAACTTGAAATTCATATAGTACTTTGTATGATATTAATGTTTGCAATCAAGAATCAGTCCAAATTTAATAAAACTGAGCTTTATTGAGGGTGGCACGGTGGCTTAGTGGTTAGCACATTTGCCTCTCGGTGCTAGGGATTCCCGGGTGGGTGTATCTTGGTGGAGTTTCCATGTTCTCCCCTTGTCTGCATGGGTTTTCTCCGGGTTCTCCAGTTCAAAATCATGGATCAAGGTCAATTGAATTCTCCAAAGTGCCCCATTTCTTTCAAACAGGCCATAGTCAAACCTCTGCTCAAAAAAACCAATGCTCAACCCAAATTTGGTCGAGAGCTACAGACCTGTATCACTTTTCCCTTTCCTGTCTGAAACACTTGAACGGGTGGTATCTACACAGGTCTCCAGGTTTCTTAATCAAAACAAACTCTTTGATCCCAATCAGTCTGGTTTCAGGTGTGGTAACTCCACTGAGACAGCATTGCTTTCTGTGATTGATTCACTTAAATCTGCCAAAGCTAACTCTCAATCCTCTGTTCTCATTCTGTAGACCTTTCTGCAGCTTTTGATACAGTAAATCATCAGATTCTACTGTCCACTCAATTTGAATTAGGCTTTTCTGATATGACACAGGAAGGACCTTCATGGCTCTGTACTTGAACACAGTCATTCAGGCGCATGGTTTCTCTTACCACTGCTATGCTGATGACACTGCTATGCTGATGACACTCAGCTTCATTTGTCTTTTGCCCCTGACGACAAATCAGATATCTGTCTGCCTCACCGACATATCTGTTTGGATGAAGGCCAAACATCTCAAATTGAATTTAGCAAAAACAGAGCTTCTCATAATCTCAGCTAAACCCTCTATCCATCAAGACCTGACCTTCCAAATTGAAGGTTCCACAATCTCTCCAACCGATTCAGTCCGTAACCTTGGTTTCACAATTGACCTAATTTTAAACTCTCTGATCATGTTACCAAAACTGCCCGTTACTGCAGATTCATTTTTTACAACATAAGGAAGATCAGACCCTTCATGACTGAACATGCTACTCAGCTGTTAGTTCAAGCTCTCATCCTATCCCGACTTGATTATTGTAATGCGTTGCTTGCCGGTCTCCCAGCTTCCACAATCAGACCTCTGCAACTAATTCAGAACTCTGCAGCCCGACTTGTATTCAACCAGCCCACGTGAACTCATGTCACTCCACTACGCATTTCTCTCCATTGGCTTCCTGTAGCTGCTCGCATTCAGTACAAGTCACTGACTCCGGCCTACAGGACCATTTCTGGACCTTCATCCTCTTGCCTTCACACTATCTTTTCAAAATATACTCCGGCTCGTTCACTTTGCTCCAGTGATGATTGCTGCCTGGATATTTCACCTCACCGAGGAGCTAATTCTTACTAAAGCATCTGCAAAATGACTAAATGTAATGTGATAGAAATGTATAGAGTGTCTGTGTGTGTGTGTGTCAGCTTTATCCTCTACTAGGGTTGTGGTGGGGTTCCCCATGCCCATCCAGGGGATATCTGCGCTAGGCAGATACACCCGAGACAGGGCACTCACTCACTCACACAAACACACTCTATATGGGTCAATTTGGAGTATTCAATTGACCTGGATCCATGTTTTTGGAATGTGGAGGAAACCGGAGAACTTGAATTTGAATTTATACTGTGATTTATTCGAACATTTTATTAGAAGTACATTGCAATATTTAGACCATAAGATTTGATGTATGTATACATTTCATACTAATATTATTATTCTGATAGAAGATTGCAATTATTGTAATTTGCTAATGTGCATGCTGAAAAAGATTTTAATCAATCATCACACAAAATGATTCATAGCTAAATAAACTAAGAAGCATCCAAAAGTTATCAAACAAGATAAACGTTTTTTTTTAACTTCAGGTGCATTAAAGTTTTCAGTTAGTTATTAATTTTTAATCAATAAATATGTTTTGAAAATTGCAAAAAGAATGTTTTCATAACATCAATAGTTAGTTTAATAGCCGTATAAAAAAATCCTTTTTTAATGTTCTGTATTATGTATCAAAATGATTTAGTTTTTACAGTCTTAAGTTTATTTACTTAGTCACTATTTATACTTTGGTTTCTTTTTTTTTAAAACAAACAAAAAATTTTTTTTTAAAACATCTCTCGGGACTACATTTTCCAGAGCTGTTCAATGCATATTGTTGCAGTGAAAGTCTGACTCCTGTGATGATTATTTCAGGTAATTGGTTAATAAATAAAGCTGCAGCAGCTGGAGTAATATGGTGCTTGTTACAATATCACATTATCATCCAGTGAATTTTGTAAATTTCCAGTGATATATTTCTTTGCCCATCAGTGATTAGAATTTAAAGGCCATATACAAAAATGTTAAAGAAAGTAAAATGTGTGTATATATATATATATATATATATATATATATATATATATATATATATATATATATATATATATATATATATATATATATATATATATATATATATATATATATATATATATATATATATATATATATATATATATATATTAGTGCCAAGGACAAACTCACTGGTATTTATTTAATTAAAAAAAAAATTAAGGAGCAAGGCTCAGTGGGGAACTCATCCTTTTTTAAAAGGCCAGTCAGTGTTAACAGACAATAATGTACAGTTTGTGTACNATCTAATTATATTAGTGCAACACACCAACACATCACCACATTGGTGTCACTACAGAGATGTGAATAATCAAAAACCTAAATCAGTGAAGTCCTGTGTCGTTCCTGGTCATTAGAAAATAGTAACTAACTAAGTATTAAGAGAACAGATAAAATACAGGCTGTAAAACAACAATGTTGTGAAAATAATAAAATGAGTGTACAAGCAAAGTGTACCTAATACATTGGCTGATGAGACAAGTCAGCTATAAATGTTGCTTAGTTCTTGTTATTATGCATAACTGATTTCCACCTCTTATAAACTTATAAACTGCTATAATTCATCTATAAATATTTTTTGTCCTGGCATAATTTTGTATAATGTTCATGAACTAAGTATGCTTCTCTGAGGATTGAGACAATGTAACAGTAAACAGTACAAAACAGTATTTGAAGTCTAAGTAAACAATATTTATAATATTTCGATAAGATGTACATGTTTTGTCAAAATAACTTCACTAATGTCAGGCTGAAGGTTTATGGTTTAATTGTCGCTGAAGGGAAAAATGTTGTAAAAGTGTGAGAAACCATGATAAATTCTATCGGCTAATTAAAAACCACCGCTGGCACACATGACACTATTGTATTTTAATCGTGTGTTCTGCATTTTTTACTGATCAGTCAGTTTAAAGTTAGTTAAAAACATAAATTACATTTGTTATGACTTAAGGAAATTATTTTCTGGCATTGTTTACATGCACAGATGTTAATTTTTTTTTTTTTTTTTTTTTTTTGTAAATTTAGAACATAGTGTTTTAAGAGAACTTAACCATCTGATGAAAAGTAGTAATCACATGAAACCTAGTTAGCTAATCACCTAGCTATTCTTTTCTTCTGTTGTTTGCGTGCAACGAAATTTAACTTATAACCTAATTTTTCACTACCGTGGTTTTATGGGCTTTATAGTGGTTAGTAGTTTTAAATTTTAAAACTACAACAATTACTTAAGCGCACGAATTTGAACAACTTTATGTGAAAAGCAACTTTACGCTCTTTTCTCCACTAGGGGGAGCCACGAAACAATTTAATGCATTTCCAGAAAACGCAGCAGAATATAAGCATCGGTTTCAATGAAGAAGGAAAATTGTAGACTTGCTGTATATGTCCTTGCCCTTTTGAATCAAATGATCTGTTCGAGTTGGTCGGATTATAGCAGAAGGATTATGCTGAGTCTGCCGCAACATAAATTGAACACACGAGAAACTGCAACCAGCCTAAAAATCCTATAGCATTTTGCCCTGACAGTTAAAACGGAGGGCTATTTGACGTTTGTGAAAGAGAATACTGATTAAATGAATATGATTTCTGTAAGATTTTCATTATTCTTTTGCATCATTCTGGATAAATTGTGGCAATTCAATTTCAGGAGGGTTGAGGTCCAAACCATTGCAAAACCTTGAAACATTTTTTTTTTTTAGTTATTCAGTTGTAGGTTTTCTGATGTACATTTGAAGTCCTCTATTGCATGACAGTATGATCGATGCTTTAGCTGGTGAATTGATTGTCTCATGTTTGTCTGTTTAGAATAATTTTATATAGGTTACTTTGATAAAAAGAGTTCATGGTAATTTAAAGAATACAAGTTGCCTCTACCACCCCTCTACCACCTTGCTTGATAGTTGGTTGGATGTATTGTGCTGACTGTGTTTGTGCTGACAAAACATGATATTGTTCCAGAGGTTGTGTGGTTTATTCAGATGCAACATTGCAAACTGAATCCATACTGGCATTTTTCGAAGATGATGCTTTGTACTAGTAACTCTTCCAAACAAGCCACACCTGTTCAGAATGTTTCCAGTTGTTTTGCAATGAACTTGAAGCCTGTTGAATCTAATATGGGTATTTCACAGGTTCTCACAGCATTACATGGTCTGACTTTTATGTAAATTTGCTTGGACATCCATTCTATGATGATTCTCAACAGTTAGATGTTTTACATGTGTAATAATCTTTCTCAATGTGGAATGATAGGCTTTATGTTATATAGAAACTCCCTCTTATCATTTTTCAAATTGATGTGTAGCAATGATTTCTTCTCTAAAACCAATGCTGGTGTCTGTTCCCCCAGGCATCACAATGATCCAGATCAGCAAAGTGCAAAAACTGCTGCTTTTATTGAGGTCACACTTCCTGATGATTAATTAATCAAAGTGTTGCCATGTACCATTGTTTGCTCAAGGTTGTAATTACCTCATTTTAAAAATCTTTCAAGCATCGATTTTAATTACAGTATGTCTTGATATATAAAACTGTAACATTTAAAAAGGATGTAATTAATTTTTCTCATTGTATGCTTTAATGATTAGAAGTTTGTAGTTATCAAAATTTAGGCATAGTGGTTAGCAGGCTCACCTTTTATGGCTTTGGACTCCCACAGTCCAAAAACATGGATCAAGTCAATTGAATTCTCAAAATAACAAAGTGTCTGTGTGAGTGAGTGTGTGCCCAGCAAAAGGTTGGCGCCCTGTCCTGGGTGTATTTGCCCAGCGTCCGAAACGTTCTCCCCTGGATGGGCATGGGGAACCCCCCACAACCCTAATATAGGATAAAGCAGAAGATAATGGATGGGTTATCAGATAAAATTGTTTGGTCCAAACCACATTTTCTGTGATCTGCATGGAATTTAGGATGATTTCATACACTGTTTGTAATAGTTCCTATTAAAGATTTTTAAAGATAAGTGTCTTATTCAAATACGAAATTCTATAATACATTTACATTTAGTCATGTAGCAGACACTTTTGTCCAAAGCAACTTACAAATGAGAACATCACAAGTCAGTAGTTATAAAGAAAACCAGCTGCACTATATAATTACCAAACCTGATTGTTAGCTGATCCTGCACCCCTGCACTTTTTTTTCCCTACAACAGGTATTTGTTAAAAAGATGCGTCTTCAGTAGTTTCTTAAAAATGGCTAGTGACTCTGCCTTACAGACGGAGTTGGGAAGATCGTTCCACCATTTTGCAGTGGTGAACGTCTCGGAGTGAGAATTAGCTCCTCTGTGAGGTGGAATCACCAGGCGGCAATCATCACTGGAGTGAAGTGAACGAGGGAGCAGATCCAGGGATGTTCCTGTAGGCCAGAGTCAGTGACTTGTACTAAATGTGAGCAGCTACAGGGAGCCAATAGAGAGAAATGAGTAGTGGAGTGACATGAGTTTGCTTGGGCTGGTTGAATACAAGTTGGGCTGCATAGAAATACCCTTATTTTGCAGTTAATTGAGAAGAGAAACCCAGGGCTCAGTAGGTTATCATTTAGCCATATCAATTATGTCTTTTAGATAGGGGTATGCCCATTGGTGATTTCTTTTTTTATTTCACGAACATATTATTGATGTTGATATTGTGTGTAATATGTTTTTTTTAGTTTGAATTTAGTGTGGCTTCTATTTTGTACTGTATTTTATCTATTGTACAGCACTGTGTAGCTGGTCTTGGAAAGGTGATGTATACATAAACACCTACTTACTAAGATTGAGGCAAAACATTTTCTTAAATGATAAATAAAACTAATTATTTAAAATAGTAGAAATTCCAGTGAACTTGTTTTTATGATTATTTTTATTAGATTTTTAATGGAACCTTCTAGACTTTAAATTAAGCCAAGTTGTTTAAAACAACAACCAAAAACCCAATCTGGTGAATTTGCTATGAATTTGTTCATACGGCTCTCACTGCACCTGGTTATCTGTCTTGCTCCATTCTCACACTATGGCTCTTGTTTTGAGAAATTCATTTTTATTTATTTTTTATAATGGAATTAAAACCCCCATAACGACACATCAAGAGCTGATTTTATTGAAAAGCCCTTACACCACCCCCCCATCCAGCCCCCCCCGAGCAATTTTTTTTTTTTTAACATAAAAAAAAATCTCCTGCAGGCTGTGGGCTGTTTGGGCCTCTGGTTTAAGTACTGAATGCAGCCATGGTAAGATTATTAAATCACTGTTTTACCACTCGACTTAATCCGCAGCCTTTACAAAAGTGAATCATAAAGAGGGCAGTCTTGGGAATAAGAGTGGAGGGGGTGAGCTGGTTCAAGTGTGTGAAGAGGAGGGGAGTTTGAAGGGCAATTTCTTAATAGATCTATTCTAATAGCTTGTTTTCCCACTAGTTTAATGATGCATAACTGAAAGCATTTGATTCCTAATGTAACCACAGGTGGGAAAGTATGTGTACTGTATGCGCATGCCTCAGGGAACAAAAAAATGGAACGCTCTGGAATATTACATTTGGGCCACTTGAGTTAATTTAAGTTGCTAAAATTATTATTCATTTTGGAATGAAAAGCATCTGAAATTCATATGCATAACTATGTGTTAATTGTTAGTAATGATGCAACACTGGTTTAGGTGAGGAAATTTTCAAGTGTTTTATTTGTCATTCCAACAATATAAAGTGTGCCCAGGGATAGATTGGCGCCCTGTCCTGGGTGGATCTGCCCAACGCCCGAAACGTTCTCCCCTGGATGGGCATGGGGAACCCCACCGCGACCCTAATATAGGATAAAGCGGAAGATAATGAATGAATGAATGAATGGACAATATAAAAAGGGTGTACAGTATACAGTGGAAACAGTGTTACATTTTATTGTTGCCCTCATTTTATTAACAACAGCAGAAATTTCTAGCATTATCTTGTTGTTCAGTGTAGATATTTGATTCATGACTTTGACAGCTTTTCTGTAGCCCATGGTTGTAAAGTGGTATTTGTCAATAAATGGTTAATTCTCTAGCCATTAAGACATAAATGCACAAAAAAATGCACATGCAATTTGTTACACCTGCAGGAAGTATTAACGCTTTCAGTGCTGAGTGCATAAAAGCTTAGAGGGACATTGTAATTGCAATCTCCTGCCCCCATTTTATTCATGGCCCGAGCCCATTAGAGCATTCTTAATTCTCCATTTTTATTTTTCCACTGAACATATATGGACTGGGGCAGTAAGCAGCATGGTGCCACTCTGGGTGTTTGCTGGTACAAAAGATCATGTGCATGAAGTTAGACACAGAATTTGTTTTAGCAGACCCAGGGGGTCTTAAATCATGCTTGCTATGCTATGGTTGTAAATTTTGTAACCTATTAATTGTATGTTCTGTTTTTTTGTTACCAGTTATATGTGGGCATTACTGGACCCAACCACACACACAAAAAATTGCCTAAAGTCCCAGCACTGATGCTCAGGACCCATATGCACTAGAAGCACTGATTAACTTTAGGTGCATCTTCAGGTGCATCAATATCCTTCATATAAAGAAAATTATTTCCTGTAAGTCTGTGATACTCAGTCACAAAACTTGTCAATGCCATAAAATAGCCAATATGCTGCTGATATGGCATTAAACAAAAACAATCAAACAAACTATCCCCTGGTAATAAGGAATGTATCTAGTTACTTTCTATTAAAAGTTATTTTCTATAGTAATAAATTATTATTAGCGGCACGGTGGCTTAGTGGTTAGCACGTTCGCCTCTCAGCGCTAGGGATTCCCGGTTCGAATCCCCATCTGGGTGGAGTTTCCATGTTCTCCCCGTGTCTGCGTGGGTTTCCTCCGGGTTCTCCGGTTTCCTCCAACAGTCCAAAAACATGGATCAAGTTAATTGAATTCTCCAAATTGCCCCATGTAGAGTGTGTCTGTGTGAGTGAGTGTGTGCCCAGCGATGGATTGGCGCCCTGTCCTGGGTCTGTCTGCCCAGCGCCCGAGACGTTCTCCCCTGGATGGGTATGGGGAACCCCACCGCGACCCTAATAGAGGATAAGCGGGAGATAATAAATGAATGAATGATATATATTAGGACAGTAAGTAAAACATTTGCATTAAACATTTATTGGCAGCATGCTAATTCAAATTTTAAGTTAATAATATTTAAAATTTAATGTCAGTTTGTACATCTTTCTCTACCAATGAATGTGATATTTTCAAATATGCACTTGTTTGTCAATTGTTGTAAATGGCTGACAGTTAAAATTTGCTGTAAAACATTGTAGCACACTTTAATGAACTATTAATTAATTATCTTAAATAGAAACATTAAAAATATATAATTATAATAACTACTCAAACTGGCTTATTTCTGTTATTGATTTTTTTTTATTATTTATACATTTCTAAGGTCATATCAATCCTTTAGTTGTATATGTGCAACATATTTTTCAAATTTGCATTTGCATCTCTTGCATATGCTGTCAGCCAAACACAGCTATTTTTTTAAACAATATTAAGAGTTACAGTTACAGTATAAATCAACAATTACTATTATTGACTACTGTTAGTGAATACATTTAACTGGCACTAAGGAACAAGTGATGAATCAAAGTTTTAAATATCTTGTATGTCAAGCATGGTTTTGAATGCTGTTAAGTAGGTAAAAAAGATTTATCTTTATTTTGTTTGTACGTTCAAGATATTAAATTCAGTAACAAAATCAGTAACAACTGAAAAACTGAAGTGTTCAGAAACTTTTGGTGTGTGAACATTTTTTTACTAAAATGCTAGATTAGAGTACATTACATTCAACTTTACTGAACTGCCATGAGTATATAACAATAGGGATTATACAGAAAGATTTTCGGGGGAAAGCTGTTCCGCAATCTGCTAGTCTAGCACTTGTGTGCTGCCACAAACAAGGATGGTAAAGAGGGATCTAATGGAACGCAACTGACTGTCTTCTGTTTCTTTTGACATGACCACAATAGAAGGGTGTTGCCAGCTTTGGCATTAGGCCAGAAAGGGGGTGTCATGCTGGTGTGAAAAAACAGACAGAGAAAAATAAGGTTGGTACGTGCCAAGTGCCAATTGTCTTTTAATAGGCATCAAAATGCCAACTTGTGTTGGCATCTGTGTTACCATACAGGTGAACACCCTCCTGGGAAAGGGAGTGTTACTTTTCCCAGCCTCCGAGGAGCAACGGCAGAGCTGCTTTTTCATCCTGGTATAACTGGATTAGTTGTGCAAGTGCAAACCCTTGTTTCACACCACTGTCTACTTCCCATTTTGTTTTAATGTGATTAACCCAGGCCCTGTGGTCCAGGACAGGACTGCACTATGCCTCTTCATATCACTGGGATCTTTGTGATCATAGCTATAGTTTACACTAGGGGAGGTTGTTTAAAATATATGGTAAGGGGCAACAGAGGGCAGTAATAAAGGGTTAGTGGAGTAAGAAGGGTATTCTTTAAATAGTCAAGCTGCATATTTTTATTCAATCAGCACCACTCAATGTGGTATGTATGTATTATGTATAAATTTTTTTAGAATTTATACTTGCATATTCTAATATACAATTTTAGATAATGTATAAAGTTATGGAAAAACTAAGATACATTATTAACAGATAAATAATAAAAAAGAAACTCTGGAATATCTTTTGTATTTTAATTACCTTCTGTAACAGGTCATCCAAACACAAATAGAAATGTTTAAATATATATATTCCCTGATATACAACTTTTTGTTTGTAATAGTTAACATTTGATCGAATTATCTTCTGCATAATCCTCTACTAGGGTCACGGGGGGAACCTAGAACACATGGGGAGAACATGAAAACTCCACACAGATTGAGAATTCAAACCTGGAATCCCTAGCGCTGAGAGGCGAACGTGTCAACCACTAAGCCACTGTGCTGCCCTCAAACCTAATATTATATTATAAACCTAATATTACATTACTTAATTTAATTGCATTCTGTATAATGCCATCTTACAACTGTCAATGTCAGAATAAGGTCAGAATTAGGAAGTTTTGTATACCTCAATTAGTATTAAATATACTGTATATTATAGACAAATAGCATTTTTAAGAAACAAAAAATCTCTTTTATAAGCACTACATTACAAGCACGGCAATAAAATGGAACCAGATGAAGGGCAAATGGACTGATAATACTGTAGTTTAGTTTGTTCTTTGTTAACTTATCTACTTGTTTTGTTCTCTTACTTACAAATTGCTTTCTATATATGGCTAAATTAAATGTCTAAATGTAAACATTATAATGAATTAACCAGAACATTTGGAGTTCAAGACCCACTACTGATACAAATTTAGACTACTGTAATCATGTGTTTAACTTAAATCACTGCATCACTAAGATGAATTTTGATAAATGCAGTTATGGTAAAATATAAATATTTAAGTAAATGGTAGCTACAATCTAAGCCCAAAAAAATGTAGAAGTGGTTTACTTTTTACTTTTTTTTTTATTAATAGTCAGTTCAGTGTGAGTAAAAATAATCCACACTGGCCTCATAATTCATGAAACAGGGATGCTGTGCTCAATATATCACATATCTGATAAACATTTGTGTTAAATTCACTCTTTCCAATTTGTTCACTATCATTTTTAATTCAGTGGTATAGTACAAATTGAAGGACTTTACTAGACCCCTACTGAGCCTTGTGGTGAATAAAACTGTTTCACGTGAGTTAACAACTCTCGAACAAAGGATCATAAGAACTGATTAAGACAGTGGCACCCCAGAGAGCGCTCTTTCACTTTCCATCCAAAATAAGAAAGCACAATAGCAAAGGGTCTAAGGAAGAGCAGTAAAGGGTATCTTTCGGTGGATGGTAAAATAGATTTACAAACAGTAAGAAGGACATTACCACCAAAACAAAAATTAAATAAATTATCATTAATATCTTGTCCATAAGTGTCATTTTTAAAAATGTTTAGGAATTTGAGAGGTTATCCTTGTGTAGTAGCACATTCTAAGGGCCACAATTGCACATCACATATTTCTACAAAAATGTTTTGTTATCACACCTATACACCAACAATACCTTTTCAGTCTTCTCCTATCACTGTTTCATCACCTGGGTGTGGCAGCTCTAATTCATTCATTCATTCATTCATTATCTCCCGCTTATCCTCTATTAGGGTCGCGGTGGGGTTCCCCATGCCCATCCAGGGGAGAACGTCTCGGGCGCTGGGCAGATAGACCCAGGACAGGGCGCCAATCCATCGCTGGGCACACACTCACTCACACAGACACACTCTAAACGGGGCAATTTTGAGAATTCAATTAACTTGATCTATATTTTTGGACTGTGGGAGGAAACCGGAGAACCCGGAGGAAACCCACGCAGACACGGGGAGAACATGGAAACTCCACCCAGATGGGGATTCAAACCGGGAATCCCTAGCGCTGAGAGGCGAACGTGCTAACCACTAAGCCACTGTGCCGCCCAGCTCTAATTCTTCTAAGATTATTGCACCTGTTTCCTGTTTGTTAGTCTATTCCACACACCATTCCAGACGGCCCCCGTGCCTGTTCGGTCCCCGTCTCCTGTGGTTAAAGAAATTATTTAAAGTAATTTTTTTATATAGCACTTTTTTACAATAGTACATTGTCACAAAACCGCTTTACAGTGTTGTAAGCCTTTAAACCCCCAAAGAGAAAGCCGAAGCGACAGTGGCAAGAAAAAACTTACTGTTTTTTTATTTATTAATTTTTTAAAGAAGAAACCTTGGGAGGAACAAGGCTTAGTGGGGGACTCATCCTCTTGATCATCCTTGCGTCCTCTAGGTCCCCAGTTCGATTCCGGTCCCACCAAGTTCTATGGCCGAAGTGTCCCCCTGGAAAAGCACTTAACCCCAATTGCTCCATTTACCTATTTATAAGGCTGCCCACCACTATGCTCTTCCACCAGCAGTAATTTTATTTATTCTGGGAGCTAAGAGTAAACCAGCACCTTAAGATCTGAGCTCACATGTTGGCTTCTACAATTGAATCAGCTCACTCAGATTCTGTGGAGCCTGATTATGTAGAATTTTATATGTTATCAATAAAATTTTGTACTCAATACGAAACTTAACTGGTAACCAGTGCAAGTTTGATAACACAGGACTGATATGATCAAACTTTCTGGTTTTAGTTAAAACTCTAGCTGCAGCATTTTGCACAAGTTGTAATTTATGTAATGATTTAATGGAACATCCTGTCAGAAGTGAATTACAATAATCTAACCTTGATGTAGGGTGGCATGGTGGCTTAGTGGTTAGCACGATCGCCTTTCAGCGCTAGGGATTCTCGGTTCGAATCCCCATCTGGGTGGAGTTTCCATGTTCTCCCCATGTCCGCGTGGGTTTCCTTCGGTTTCCACCCACAGTCTAAAAACATGGATCAAGTCAACTGAGTTCTGCAAATTGCCCCATTGGAGAACTATCTGCCCAGCGCCCGAAACGCTCGCATCTGGATGGGCATGGGGAACCCCCCCCGCGACCCTAATATAGGATAAAGCGGAAGATAATGAATTATTTTTCCTGCCTCTTGGAGGTGTGCTCAGCGATAGATTGGCGCCTTGTCTGGGTGAATCTGCCCGGCGCCCGAGACGTTCTCCCCTGGATGGGCATTGGGACCCCCTCCCCCCCCGCGCGACCCTAATAGAGGATAAAGCGGAAGATAATAGATGGATGGAAATTCCTCTGTGTGTAAGTACAGCAGGCAAGATACTGTATCACTCAGGGGCGTCATTAGGCATCACCTAGGCTTTTGGGGGCTATAGCCCCGGATATTTTGTCAGTAGCCCCGGATGAAATGAGAGCGGCTTTCTCTGCAGCCTCTCCTCCAGCAGCGGGACCGAACAATGGAGTCACCGTCAGCTGTTTATGTTTCTAAACTCTGTGCGTGTGAGGGAGGTTTTTTTCGCCAGTATCGGGAGTAATGTTACCGTAATAACTGTATGTTGGCTGTAAAGAGCAGCTTCTCAGCTTTCATAAACCATCAGAATTTTTCTCTTTGGCGCAAACTGTCGCAGAGTTACAGTTCTTCAAATCAAAATCTTGTTAAATTGTCTCATCTGCGACTGACTCGTAAAACGGAGCTTTTCTGCCGAAGCTCAGGTTCATTTATTTAAAAAAATTCAGCTAAAACCATCATTTATTAGAACTGAATGTGCTATCCAATGCTGACAGACATATTTCACATGTTATTTAATTTTATCCAATATAACTAATGAATGATTAAACAAAATGAATGTAACAAATTCGAAAATGGATAAATACATAAATATGTATATATAAATACATGAAAGGGCAATTTTTAAATAGGACAGAGGGGGAATAATGGATCTGATGTTTCAAAACCCTAAAAACACCCTTAATATCACTTATCATTTGAATGAAAAGAATCCAAAAATATTTACACAGAAAAGAACGACACAAGAAAAGCTGTCAGATTCTGAACATATTTATTTCAACAGAATTTGACTAAAGTTATTTTCAACCAAGACCATTCAACTTTACCATTCAAAACGATGAGGCCGGAAAAGCCAAATAAGGGAATAACAAGTATGGCGCAGACTACAAAATGACGACACGAATTCAGTGGCACATGACCTCTTCGTTAAATTGTAATGACATTGCGTGGATACAACATACTCCCTCTTTAATTAAACAGTATTATCAAAACTATTACCTACAGTTTATTTGGCATTTTCGGACCCAACTTTAGCTTTATTATTCGTATTTATTAATGCTATAATCCACCCTTTTCTAGGTTTAGGTGGTACTTTCCAAGTGACGTCACGACGTGAAGCAGCGTGGCGCCATAGCTCATGCTCTGGTCGTGGTTCTGTATTTCGGTTGACATGCGGGAAATTAAAAACACGTTCAAGACGTATATCTGCTCTTTCCCGGATTGTTACGCTTCATACGACAAAGAATCTAAACTTAATTTGCATCTGTGTAAGCATACAGGCGTGGTAAGTCAAAGTAGAGGACTAGTTTTTGTCTCTTTATATGGGTTATTTTTCCATTTACATATTTCAATACAGAACAGTTAGTATTACTATTTAGTAAACTGCGATATTGTTTAGAAAGAACGTTTATTGTAGTCATTAGTTAAAACAACAATCGTTTTCTTTCCCTCGTGTAATATCAAGGCCCGCCTCCTAACCCGTGATTGGCTGCTAAGACTTTAAGAAACCTCCGACCTCCTAATATTTCCACGTTGGTCTCATTAACTACGGAAGTCCAGTGAGGACATGTTATTTCTTTAAATTTATTTTTAAGTCGTTATCACGACTACACAACACTTGTTCTTTCTTGATGACCTATTGTTTGAGTGACAGGAGAGGTGCTGGCAGGTCCTGTCAATACACCTGACACACAGGGACCGGTTTTATGACACATGGTTCAATTACTGGGCACACACACACAAAACACTACATGCAGCAATTTGGAGCTTTTAATTCACCTTAAATCCATGTTTTTCGACTGTGGGAGGAAACTGGAGAACCCGGAGGAAACCCACCCTAACACGGGGATAACATAGAAGCTCCACCCAGATTGTGATTCAAACCTGAATTCGCGCTGAGGGGTGACTTTGCCACCATGGTTTCAGTTGTAGCTGGTAATCTAAACCCAAGCAAGTGAGGCCATCTTTAAGGGTCTGGTTCACCATGTAGAATGCAGGATTAACACAAAATAGATGTTTAAATTGATTGTCATGATCACATATATGGAAAAAAATAACTGTGGAAAGGACTGATGAATATTGTCTTGAATACATACAAAGGGGAAAAAAAAGCACTGATTTAAACAAACTGATCCTTGCCAGTAAGTGCAACATGATGTTTATTTAAGTTTAAAAAAAACTCGTTTGCAAACGGCATAATTACATCTATTTTACAATAACTGTATTTATGTTCTGCAGAGGCCTTTTCAGTGCAAGTATGAGGGCTGCACCAAGAGCTTTTGCTCAAGATTTCATCTTGCTCGTCACGGGCTAACCCACACTGGAGAGAAACCTTACAAGTACGAAACAAGTTCACATAAATTGTTGACCTAAAGAGTAGTAAACTTGTGTTAATGGAATTAAATTAGGAGTTAAGAACACTTGAGCTAGATTTGAGGGTGAAGTTATAGCAGCTTGGTAATAAATGTACTAGATCACACGTTAAAGTATTGTCGCCAATGCTCATTACCATACTTGTGTAGTTTTTTGTGGATTGTATGGTCTATCAGTTCCTGCCAGGGAAACACAGAGGTTCATTTTGATAAACATATGCATAGGGGATTTGACATTAAATAAATAAATACATTAAAAACTGATGTTGGTGTATTATTTGGTTATTTTAATTACACTTCTCGGTGTTCATATACTGTGTTTTTTTTTTCATCAGGTGTGTTGAAGAAGGATGTACAAAAAGATTTACCACAAAATCCAACTTGGAAAAACATGTTTCACGCCATCACAGACTGGAAGTGAAACAGTACATTGTAAGTCACAGTATAATTGTCATTATCACAATAAAAATCTATTTGATAATCATATGTTCTGACAAAAATTTGATTATTGCTGTATTTCAACTGTCTAGGTCTTTTTATAATGTACCTATACAAATAATGAAGTAATTCACTGAACTGTATGAACTATTATAGCTGTGCTCGTTGCCATGATGGATGTCTGATTAAAACTCTTTTTCATCAGCTTTATAAGCAATATCTTCTGTTTGCTTACCCGTTTTATCTGATTACATTAGTATAGTTTTTTTGTTAGTGTTCATTTGAAGGATGTGCACAACGCTTCAAGAAAAACAACCTGCTGAGGAGTCATGAAAGCATACACACACACCAGCTTCCCTACAAGTAAGAACGTTACTCATTTAGGTTCTGCTGCTTCTGGTATTTATAAAAAAACTGCACTAGTTCTCAACTGAATTGTTCGTTATTTTGTATTTTATTTTGTAGCAATTTCTTATATATAGGGTTATAATCACAGTTAGTGCATCCAGACTGATTAGTTAAAAAGGTAATATTGTGTGTTTTTAAGAGTAATAAGGCTCATACTTTTGACGCTTTCCCATGATGTATCTTCAATGTAAATGAATGATCCCTTTTTTAATGCATTATGCACAAAATAGTTATGATTTTGCATGTGTCATTCAATAATAGTTGGTGTGTTTCTGTAAAGACAAAATCGTTTACTATGAATGTTGTATTCCAGATGTTCATATGAAGATTGTGATAGACGATTTCAATATCCCTCCAAGCTGAAACGTCATGAAAAGGTGCACAAGGGTAGGTGCTTTCTTTTTTGCATTATCTGTATATATTGTTAAAAAAAATACATGAAATATAATAATTTTTATATTATTATCTAAACATTCAACCAAAAATGTAAAAAAGGGAAATATATCAGAGTAGCTATATTAAATCAAAAAACAAAACAATTTATAATTTGGTTACTCACGTGTTACAAAAATGTATTAGACATTATCTTAAACATTTACTTACTGTCATGCAATGTGATTGGAGATCACAACAGACCAAAAAAAAAAGAATAATTTGTGTATCAAAAATGTTTGCGGAACTATAAAAACCAAAAAAAAACTAAAAAAAAAACTGTGGGACCTGTTTTTTTTTTTTTTTTTTTTTACAACCAGAATACTTTCACAATGTAATTTTAATATAACTTACTTATAGGCAAAATGTTTAATTTTGATTGTTTTTTTCTGTTATTATTAAGCAAATGAAAGGGATTAAAGGATTGGTGATTTATGGTAAAAAGTTGTTTACAGTTGTAATTCTCTTGTAATTTTTTTATTACCAAATTTACCTTCAGTGTCTGACAGTAAACAGAGATAATGTCCTTACCTGTCTGAAATAATCTAGCAACTATTACATGGCAATGATGCTCCATCTTGTGGAAGAAAGGTGAAATAAACTGATAATAAATTTAAAATTCATTTAGTGTATAATGAATGTTTTGGCCAGAAAATAAGTGAAAACTTGATTTGTGTTAGAATTATTAAACAAAAGTATTTTTTTATCTGAGGTTCTGTAATCTCAAGATATCCAGTGGGTGCTGCTTAAGACAGTGTTTCTTAAAATCTTTGAGAAACTCTTTAAATTTTGCTATACATTTTTTATGATGTGGTAAATAATTGCTTTAAATTAGGAGCATCACCGTTTTTGAAGTATTAAAAATACAACATGAGGTATTTTGCTGCTGTATATTTATTCATTCATTCATTATCTCCCGCTTTATCCTCTATTAGGGTCGCGGTGGGGTTCCCCATGCCCATCCAGGGGAGAACATCTCGGGCGCTAGGCAAATACACCCAGGACAGGGCGCCAATCCATCGCTGGGCACACACTCACTCACACACACACTCTATATGGGGCAATTTTGAGTATTCAATTAACTTGATCCATGTTTTTGGACTGTGGGAGGAAACCGGAGAACCCGGAGGAAACCCACGCAGACACGGGGAGAACATGGAAACTCCACCCAGATGGGGATTCGAACCGGGAATCCCTAGCGCTGAGAGGCAAACGTGCTAACCACTAAGCCACCGTGTCGCTCTGTATATTTATATATAGGCAAAATGAAAAGTCATTGATCAGAACATTTGGTTAAATTTCATAAAAAATTTTAAAAATATATATATTTATTTTAAAGTATATAAAACAAGATTATTTTAATGTAATAATTGTTTGGATTGTTTTACACAAACGACTCCTAAAGATTAACATGAGTAGTAGGCAAAGATCCGTGTATTAGGTTTGACACGCGTTTACAATTGATGCCCTCCTACTTATTTCATTTTGGGAGCTATAAGTGATATGTACACCCCCAATAACAAGGATAATTAAGTGTCTCCAATTTACCTTTTAGCATGTCTTTGAAATGGCAGGGCTAGGACCTGTAGTCACCTCACCAGGAAATCGAGATCTTGCTGTCAGACAAACATGGTAGTAACTGCACCACCATGTGGCGCAGGTTTAACTATATCTTAATGAGACAAAATAATCACCTGTGGTATACAGTCATTTTATCTTATTGTTTTATTTTTATACCAATTTTATAGCCTCTGAATAAAATTGATAGAGGCTGGTGTTTGTGATGATTTTGTAAAGCTGACATATTATGATATGTAACCAAACTGCACAGAATACATGAGTACTAAAGAAGAAATTTAGTAACACGTCATTAAAACAAATTTGCCCTGTATCTGTATGGATTTGAGCAGGTTATCCATGTCCAGCTGAGAATTGCTCCTTCAGAGGAAAGAACTGGACTGAGCTTATCAAGCATAAAAGAGAGCAGCATAAAAGTAAGATGTGAAATAATTGAGCACATACATGTTCTCATCAAAAAACATTTATATATTATGTTTTTTTAAGTACTGTGTTTAAACTTTAAGTTGAGGCATCATTAATTAATCAATTCTGTAAATGTAAATACAAAAGTTTTACCTTTGAATTCTCTGTGTCAGTAAAGTTTAGCATCCATTTAAAAAAAATATAAAACCAAAATCAACCCAGTTTGCTGTAAGCAGCCATTACTCTTTTAATAGCAGCACTTCATTTGTAAACAGTTTTATTGTAAAATAAATTGCCACAATTTTATGCAAAAATAAAAAACATACAATGTGCTACAGGCAACAAATATTTGCACATTTCCATGCAGTTACTGATTTTATTCAAAGCATATAATGGAAAAAAGTGATACTGTGGCCAGTACAAAATAAATGGCAATGGTGGAATGATTTATTTTATGTTATATATGTAGTCTTAACTTCGGGTTATGTTTATGATTAAGATGAATTTCTTTAAGTCACTAACTGTGTGTTTATGTGGGCAGAGACTATACAATGTGGGGAGTGTGACAAGACATTTAAAGATCGATGGTACCTAAAGAACCACCAGCAAGTACATTCAAAAGAATGCAAGGTGTTTTACTGTCCAAGAGAAGGCTGCACTCGTTCTTACACCACGGCATTCAATCTTCAGAATCACATCCTGTCCTTCCACGAGCAGGAGCGTGCCTTCACCTGTAATTACCCAAACTGTGGAAAATCCTTCTGCATGAGGGTAAGTGCACTCTGAACCCTTGGTCTAATTTAAGAATGCTTCCATCAGAGTTCAAGCAAACTCGAACAATTAAAATCATCTAGCTGTTTCATTAACACTTAAGAGGAACAATTAGCACACACTTTATTCAGTTAGGTTTGTGTATTTAAGCAAATCATTTCATGCAGATGTTTTTTTTTTATATAGCAAAGTTTACAGCGTCACTGCGTGGCCCATGACCCAGAGAGGAAAAAACAGGTAATTTTGTTAATATTTTATTTTCCCAATTTATATATCTGTGTCATCTCCAAATACTGTCCAGATATTAATGTCATTACATTTATTCACACCAGTGTGGCTGGTCTAGCTGAAGTAGACATGAGGTTCACTCTGTCTAGACTAATGCTTCATTATGAGCACCAATGTGTAATTTTTGTCCTCCGATTTAAAAGGTGTACAAAATTCCTCTTTAGATTAACTAAATGCTGAATGACTAAATTTAAATGTAACAACCACTATTAATGCATTTTCTTAATAATTAAAAATATTAGTTTGATGTCTTATGAATAAACTTTGCTTTTGAGTAACCTTAGACCTTTTAGGAATTGTTTTGCTACAACAAAAATGACCTAAATAAAAGACTACACTGCTATATTTATAAACAGATTTTGCTACTCTACAGTACACTTTTATCAGTGTAATGTACTGTACACATAGCAGAAGATATGTGGTTCTGCACATGTTTAATTTTAGCAGAATGTAATGGAGGTAAAAATCCAATAACTTATCAATGAAAATATCTTGCTTAGACCTGGAGTACCAAATATGGGCATAAGGATAACTACAGAATGATGCTCTGCCCTTAGTAGTTTGTAAAATGCCACTTTGCATGTGGATAGAACTTTCAGCCTGTATTAAGCATGTTAATGGAACTATTATCAGTTTTAAATGTAACTATTGCTATAATCTTTTTGTTTTTAAGAAAAAACCTCGTCCTACAAGGACACTCGTCTCCCGTATAAGTGGATACAAACCTCGGAAGAAAAAGCAGCGTGGAGCAACTTCAGAAAGCAACTTCAACAAAAAAGCAACTTCAGATCTTGTAGAACAGTTCCACTCAGTCAGCAGCCCATCAGAACCGTCACAAGTAGAGATTCGTCAAGAATCAAAGCCTGTCCAAAATGAGACGACAACTCCACTCCAATCTTATCTGGAAGCAGAACAACAGAGTTCTGCACATCCAGAATGTAGCCCATCTGAGCTGGTAGATTCAGAAAGTGTAGTCGTACTCATATTAGAACCTCTTGTGTTAGAGAATGAGCCCTGTCAGCCTGAATCAGTACAATCTGATAGCATGGACATTTGCCATTAAAATTATGTCTTTGTGTTTCATCTACATGATTGTATAATGATACATAAGCACTATTCAGTTGTGCAGGAAACATTTATTCTATGTTATAATAAATTATTGCAATTTCATTTCTGTGAATAGGCTTTTAGTCTGGTTTTGTTGAAGTGCTGTCAGTGTCCGGATACTCTGCATCCAGTTTGGGATTGGTGGTTGAACTCTCTGCAGATTTTTGATCTCTTTGCTGCTGCAGCTCTTTAGCCGACGGTGGACGAAGAACGCAACTGGCTGCTTGACCCTCACGGATGAGTTTGGGTTGGGAAACAAAACCGAAATGCACCGGTAATTTTGCAACCATATCTTCCAGAATCTTGTCCTGCAGCCAGAAAACAAGCATATTCTTACATCAATTAACTTTTAATTTTATATATAATCAAATGATACCATATAAACAAAATATTATCTTTACCCACCAAATACTTAAAGATGTATACCTGCTTGCTTTTAAACTCACTGTTATTTATTTTATTAGACGTACCATATAGATGCAGTCTGTAGAGCTGCAATTAGCCCTGGTGTGCTAAATATTGGCATAACTTACATGGTGACAATACTTTGGTGGTTTCAACACAAATATACAGACCCTTTCCAAAATAATAGAATATCATGGTTATATAATATCATTCATCAAAGTTGATTAATTTCCATAATCCTGTTAAGTTAAACTTTCATAGATTTCAGATTCAGGGCCCACAATTTAAACCATTTAAAGTATTTATTTTTACATCCATTAGACTTCCAGCTCAAAAACCCACAAAAAACAGGAATTCAAAAAATTTGAATGCTGTGGAAAAAATCTGCCCAAATTTTTCAGGTCATGAACATTTGAAACTGAGTGTGACACACTAATCATCTACTAAACAGTAGAGGTGAGAAACAATCCGAACTGCTTGAGGTCAGTGTGAAATATCCAGTCAGTCATAATTCGGGGTGCAATGTCTGGTGCAGGTGTTTTCACCGCAACAGTGTACCAGAATGTTTTAGAGGACGTCATGATTTCTTCTGCTGAGGATCTGTATGGAGATGCAGATTTCATCTTCCAGCAGGACCTGGCCTCTGCCCATGCCACCATAAGCACCAAAACCTGGTTTGATGCTCATGCCATCACAATGCTAGATGGGTCAGCCAACTCACCGGACCTAAACCCAATTGAGAATCTAGGGGGTATTTTTTGTTGGGTTTGGTGGCCCTCATTTTCCTCTTAAGATTATTTAAGCTGCAGCATGATCTATAGAAATCCACAATGAAATGCACAAATGATGCTTGTGTTGAAATTGTTTTGGACTACTACCAACAAATTATCTTGCTTTATTCTCCCCCCACTCAAAAAGACATACATACTGTGTTCCTCCAGTTTTTTGCTGGAAGCATGATATGTCAAAGATGCCCACTTGTTCTCTATGAGCATACAATAGAGTCAATTATATACAACAAATACAATCTATTTGTACTCAACAATCAGAAACACTCAAAGTCTCACCACTAGAGCGAGAAATGTTTCCAGTGTGTGTAAACGGTCAGATTTAAACACACCCTGTAAATGGTTACACTATTCTTACCTGCAATTGATTGTCACTATTCCGACGTGCCTTCAATATCAACCTAACATGATACTTCTTCTCCAACCAGTTTGCCACTTGTTTCAGTTTGGTGTCTAGATCATGCGTAGCGATGTCAGAAAACAGACTCAGGTCCTTCACTAGAGTGGGACCTGTAGTCATAGAAAAATGCCATGCTTAGAAGCCAAGGTGAAGATTTATTACTTTGTTTCATGCCTGCACCAATTTTGTTTTATTGGTAAGATTAAAACAGATTCCTTCAAATTGTTTCTTTCTGCATTTTAGAAACTATTTTCCTCTACTAGGGTCGCATTAGGGTCCCAGGGGAGAATGTTTCGGACGCTGGGCAAATACATCCAGGACAGGATGCTAATCTATCACTGGGCATACACTCACTCACACAGACAGAAAAACACAATCTATATGGGGCAATTTGGAGAATTCAATTCACCTTGATCCATGTTTTTGGACAGTGGGAGGAAACCCTGGAAACCCACGCGGACACGGGGAGAACATGGAAACCACCCAGATTGGGATTTGAACCGGGAATCCCTTCAAAGCACTCAATGGTCAAACACCTGCTTATATTAGGGATATGCTTATGCCTGTAACCTCACAGTGCTCCTTGAGATCAGCCACACAGAACCTGCTGGCTGTTTCTAGGACTCGACTTAAACGGAAAGGTGACTGTGCTTTCTCTGTTTATGCAAGGTTATGGAACACGTTATGGAACAACTCCAAGGTTATGGAACCTCTTGCTATTCATCAGGCATCTTCAATTACTCTCTTTAAAGCTCAGCTGAAAACATATCTTTATAGGCAGGCATCTGAATAATTGAGTAGCTGTTTTTTTGCCTATTTTTTGTTTTATAGACATGCATATGTTTTTGTATATAATGTCATGGTTTGGTAAATCTGTTTGCTCTTATGTTCTTTTTAAGTTCTTATTAGTTGTTGAAAAATGTTCAGCACTTTGGTCAACGCAAGTTGTGTTCAGAGTGCTCTATATATAAAATTTACTTACTTAAAATGAAGCTGACTTTGACCTTCATGTCGCAAGGCTGGTACCTGCCTCTGCTTCTGACTAACCCTAACTGCATCTGATTTTAGACAAAAAAAAAACTGAATAAATTTTGCTCTAATCATTGTGTACAATATCTGACAAATACAAGTCATGGGCTAATGGACAGCAGTAGCTAAAAGTAGGGTGAAGAATTACTGCCCCATTTCTTAGAAAATAAAGGCAGATTACTAATCATGTAATACCATATCGAAAAAGATCTCCAAATAATTCTCCAAAGTCTCCAAAGGTCTCCAAATAATTTTTTTAGCAACTGGTCAAAACATGACAAAAAACAGGTTAGCATAGATATAATAACCAGATAATTTAGTCATTAATCATTAAATTGATTAAATTCATCATTAAATTCATTAGACTGACGGTCTTAACATTGACCGTCTAGTAAGTCAATAATACCTAAATCTACACAAATCCCATTTAACAATGTAAATCTGGAATTTTATTAATAATAACTAAAGGCTAAATATTTTGCCGGCCGACATGATGGCTTAGTGGTAAGCATGTTCACTTCTCAGGTCTGGGGATCCTGGTTTCCAATCCCAATCTAGGTGGAGTTTCCATGTTCTCCCTGTGTCCGTGTGTGTTTCCTCCAGGTTCTCTGGTTTCCTCCCACAGTCCAAAAACATGGATTCAAGGTAAATTGAATGCTCTAAATTGCCCCATATAGAGTGTGTTTTTGTGTGTGTCTGCGTGAGTGAGTGTGCCCAGCGATAGATTGAGGTGTATCCATCCAGCACTATAAAAATTCTCCCCTGGATGGCCATGGGGAATACCCCTGAATACCCTGAAACCAAGTATAGAATTGGCAAGAATAGGTAACTGCTTTACAAAACACCGTTCTCTGTAACTACACCACAAACCTCTTGTATTGGTTTTCTGTTTCTCTCTCAGCTTCATCTGTTCCTCATGAATCTGTTTGCCACTCATAAGTTGATACACAGGTGGATTGGCGTTTTCGTTCACAGACACAAGCTTCAGGCCCTTGTCATGCATCACTTTGAGCACTGCAGCACGATGCATTGTGCCCATGCTCTCACCCTGCTCATTTAGCAGCAGTAGGTGGCGCAGATGAATCTTCCTTCCCACGCTGCTTATGGTGACACGAGCTTTGGGGTCGTGTTTCTTTTTTTTTCTTTGTTCCTGAGGTTTTGAGTCTGACTCTGTTTGTTTCCCGCCATCTAAAACAGTGGAGAACAGTGTACACTGCTGAAGCCTTATTCCAATGTTTCCCAATGTGGTTCTGTTACACTGGGCCTTATACAGAAGGAGGACTCTAAATGGGCTTTTTGAGCAACATCTGCCCGTCGTCACATGACTCAGTGCCAACCGGATCCAGCCTAAAAACATGCTGTGGAAGAAAAAAAAAAGGATTTTTGTGCAATGTAATATAAGGCTCGAAAGATTTTAGCATTACTAAACAAATTTTAAGGTAGCAAACAATTTCTATTGTTAGTAAATTATCACTGCAGATTATCTATATAGATTTCAATCGCCTTGAATATCAGTATCATCATCAGCCCCTGAAAGCTATAGCAGATGACCTGCAGAACGTAACATTATTAACTAAAATTTAAACTAAAACAATTAATTTGTATCTGTATTTTACAATCAAAGCTGACAGTCGAATCATTGAGACCCCTAGATCATCAACAACAATAGGACAGCGATTAACACTCAGATCACTGCAGAAAGTTCCAAGATTCTTACTGTGTAACGTGCATGTTATTCTTGAATCCATGTGGGTTTCTCCCTTGTAATCTATAGTTTTTTTTCAGTGGAAAACTTATTGTAATTTACCAGATGATTTTGTCTAAACCTGAGAAGTATCCACACTTGAGGGTTGAGGTCAGAACACAGAGTTGTGCATGATACAGGAGCAATGAGGGTTAAGGGCCTTGCTCTATGACAAAGGACCTATAATTTGAACACAAAACCTTTAGATTGATAGTCCAACACCCTAAGCAATGAGCTTCCACACACATAAAAAAATGCTATTAGCTAAATGGGCATGACAAAGTACACTGCAGGTTCGGTGCATTGCCCGAGAGCACTTCAGCAATAGTGCTTGGTGGGACTGGGAATCAAATCGGGGACCTTTAGTTCACAGCACTGTTTTCTTAACCACTATGACTGTCCTAAAACCTCACAAAGAGCATATTCATTCAGGGGCTCCGGAATAAAGAAGGGTATTATTAAAAATATTTCAATGTCATTTCATTGTGCATCTCAACAACATACAGGTAGCTTTAAAATTGGAAGGACTACAGCAAAATCAACTTTATGCCTACATGAGGTATTTCTCCAAACTCTACTATTGAACTAGAACAATACTGATTGACAAAACTTCCAGCAGACCACTGCCAACTTTAAATAAGTAAGTGATTGATTTTGACTACTGTGTTTACACACAGAGGAAATTGTCCTCCACATTTAACCTATCCGTGTAGTGAAACATACACAAAAACATGCACTGAGCGAAGTGAGCACACGTGCCCGGAGCGGTGGGCAGCCTTGTATACAGCGCCCGGGGAGCAATTGGGGTTGGGTGCCTTGGACAAGGGCACAGCCATGGTAATGGTGAGACCAGGAATCAAACCAGAGACCTTCGGGTAGCAAGGCTGGTTCCTTAACCATTTGCCTACGACTAATGACTAAACAAGTCTTAATGGCTAAGACAGTCTGGGCTGTGTATAAAAAATATATATATATATATCCTAACCTTAATATGAGTATTAAAGCAAAATTTTACTAGATCTAAAACCCAAGCACTGTGTCTGATTACACACAGCCACTGTCACCATGTTATTTCTCATCTATCCATCGACTATCTTCCGCTTTATCCTCTACTAGGGTCTCTTCGGTGGGGTTGCCCGAGAATGTTTCGGGCGCTGGGCAGATACACCCAGGACATGGCACCAATCTCTCACTGGGCACACACTCACTCACACAAACACACATTTTTGGACTGTGGGAGGAAACCGGAGAATCCGGAGGAAACCCACCCAGACATGGGGAGAACATGGAACCTCCAACCAGATTGGGATTCGAGTACAGGTACACAGCCAATGAAATGTAGTGAGCATCCAAACAGAAGTGCAATATATAATGTTTTTTACATAAAGTGCAGTGAATAATGATTTGTATATACATATATACACAAACATAAAGGTCATATACATAAGTTAGATATACAATAATATAAGAATGTTAATAGGTGCATACAGCATTTTATATATAGGTTATAGAATGTATATCCATTATGTACAGTGCGTCCGGAAAGTATTCACAGCGCTTCACTTTTTCCACATTTTGTTACGTTACAGCCTTATTTCAAATTGTATTAAATTAATCTCTTTCCTCAAAATTCTACACAAAATACCCCATTATTACCATGTGAAAAAAGTTTTCTTGAGAGTTTTGAAAATTTATTAAAATTAAAAAACAAAGAAATCATATTTACATAAGTATTCATAGCCTTTGCTTAATACTTTGTAGAACCACCTTTGGCAGCAACTACAGCCTCAAGTCTTTTTGAATCTGATGCCACAAGCTTAGCACACCTATCTTTAGGCAGTTTTGCCCATTCTTCTTTGCAGTACCTTTGAAGCTCCATCAGGTTAGATGGGAGACGTCTGTGCACAGCCATTTTCAGATCTCTCCAGAGATGTTCAATCAGATTCAAGTCTGGGCTCTGGCTGGGCCACTCCAGAACATTCACAGAGTGGTCCTGAAGCCACTCCTTTGAGATCTTGGCTGTGTGCTTCGGGTCGTTGTCCTGCTGAAAAATGAACCGTCACCCCAGCCTGAGGTCAAGAGCGCTCCAGAGCTGGAGCTCTGGAGCAAGTTTTCATCCAGGATGTCTCTGTACATTGCTGCATTCATCTTTCCCTCTATCCTGACTAGTCTGCCAGTTCCTGCTGCTGAAAAACATCCCCATAGCATGATGCTGCCACAACCATGCTTGACTGTAGGGATGGTATTGGCCTCGTGATGAGCAGTGCCTGGATTCCTCAAAACATGACGCCTGGCTTTCACACCAAATAGTTCAATCTTTGTCTCATCAGACCAGAGAAATTTGTTTCTCATGGTCTGAGAGTCGGGCGGCACGGTGGCTTAGTGGTTAGCACATTCGCCTCTCAGCGCTAGGGATTCCCGGTTCGAATCCCCATCTGGGTGGAGTTTCCATGTTCTCCCCGTGTCTGCGTGGGTTTCCTCCGGGTTCTCCGGTTTCCTCCCACAGTCCAAAAACATGGATCAAGTTAATTGAATTCTCAAAATTGCCCAATTTAGAGTGTGTATGTGTGAGTGAGTGTGTGCCCAGCGATGGATTGGCGCCCCCCCCCCCCCCCCCCCCCCCCCCCCCCCCCCCCCCCCCCCCCCCCCCCCCCCCCCCCCCCCCCCCCCCCCCCCCCCCCCCCCCCCCCCCCCCCCCCCCCTGAGAGTCCTTCAGGTGCCTTTTGGCAAATTCCAAACGTGCTGCCTTGTGCTGTTCACTAAGCAGTGGCTTTTGCCTGGCCACTCTGCCATACAGGTCTGATTGGTGGATTTCTGCAGAGATGGTTGTCCCGCTGCAAGGTTCTCTTCTCCCCCGATCGTTAAATTTAGATGGCCGTCCAGCTCTAGGAAGAGTCCTGGTGGTTCCAAACTTCTTCCATTTACGAATGATGGAGGCCACTGTGCTCATTGGGACCTTCAAAGCAGTAGAAATTTTTCTGTATCCTTCCTCAGATTTGTGCCTCGAGACAATTTTGTCTCGGAGGTCTACAGACAATTCCTTTGACTTCATGCTTCGTGTTTGCCCTCTGACATGCAGTCAAATGTGGGACCTAATATAGACAGGTGTATGCCTTTCCAAATCATGTCCAATCAACTGGATTTACCACAGGTGGAATCCATTTAGGCTGTAGAAACATCTCAAGGATGATCAGTGGAAACAGGATCCACTTGAGCTCAATTTTGAGCTTCATGACGAAGGCTGTGAATACTTATGTAAATGTGATTTCTTAGTTTTTTATTTTTAATATATTTTCAAAACTCTCAAGAAAACTTTTTTCACATGGTCATAATGGGGTATTTTGTGTAGAATTTTGAGGTTAGAGATTAATGTAATACAATTCAGAATAAGGCTGTAACATTAGAAAATGTGGAAAAAACGCTGTGAATAATTTCCGGATGCAGTGTATGTATATACATATACATACATACATATATATGTATGTATGTATATGTATATAGATGGATGGAAGGATATATATATATATATGTGTGTGTGTGTGTGTGAGTGTGAGTGTGAGAGAGAGAGAGAGAGGTGTATGTGTACAGCACTGTACACATACACCTGTCACCAGGTGAGGGATAGAAAGTGACCTAACCAACCAACACGCACGCACATACATACATACATACATACATACATACACTTCTACTTTTATTTAAATATATATGCATATTATACTATTTCTTTGTATTTGTATATTGTGTAAATTTTTTGTAATTGTATCCTTGTTTTTGTTTTATTTCATACCCCGGCTTTGTGCAATACAAATATAACATGTGTCATGCTAATAAAGCTTTTAAAATGAAATTGAGAGAGAGAGATACTAAATAGAAGGTATTACAGACATTTGTACGTGTGTAAATATAAAAATGCAAGTATGAATATAGGTTCATATAGCAGTGCAATTGGAAATGCAATGGAGATTATATGCATAAAGTGCATTACCAGTACAGAGGGTGCAGACATTCAACTGTTTTATTTCTTTTGCCAATTTTCACCACTTTGTTTGGAATTATATGTGTTGTAGGCAGAGATTTTATTGGCTTATATTTAAAAGATTAAAGTTTGAAGAAATCATTAATCATCTTTTATGTTTATTGTTAATGTTAACAAATTACAGCTTTTGTTGTTTTCCTGCACTGTACAGTTTTCAGAAAGCTAGTCAACTTGGCAAAAAATAGGGGGTTGTTTACATAAAATGTTACACACAACCCACATACATAAGACTTATTTCTTATGTATCACAAAACACAATAAAACGTTTAAGGTCTAAGTTACTGGAACGTTATAGAAGACGGAGAACAAGAAAATAAAAGTTGCGAACAAAAGAAATGTATTACCTGAAAGCGTAAAACTGTGGAAGAAATAAACAATTCCTAAAGAGGACAGAATAATTTAAGGTTATTATTCCACTCGAGCTGCACAATCTGCTAAAAAATGACAACACAAAATGATTTTTCGTTTGCGGATGGCTTTGGCGCTTATTGATGACGAATTTCCGGTTTGATTTTGTGGTTTTGACTTTCACCTATTTACTAAACGAAAACATGGATTTCCCTGCAAAATGTACTAAAATATTTACCAGGTGGACATGTGCATTCAAAAGCTTACAGAAAGTCACATTAAGTTCACCTGTATGGGTTTGAATACAATTTAGGCTCGTCCTAAAATTTCACATGAAATCCATATATCCCTTACTTAACTATATATATAATATATATAATATATATAATAGATATTAATCTATCTATCTATCTATCTATCTATCTATCTATCTATCTATCTATCTATCTATCTATCTATCTATCTATCTTTATATATATATATATATATATATATATATATATATATATATATATATATATATATATATATATATATATATATGGTGGCTTAGTGGTTAGCACGTTCGCCTCTCAGCGCTAGGGATTCCCGGTTCGAATCCCCATCTGGGTGGAGTTTCCATGTTCTCCCCGTGTCTGCGTGGGTTTCCTCCGGGTTCTCCGGTTTCCTCCCACAGTCCAAAAACATGGATTAAGTCAATTGAATTCTCTACATTGCCCCATATAGAGTGTGAGTGAGTGTGTGCACAGCGATGGATTGGTGCCCTGACTGGTGTCCTGGGTCTCTCTGCCCAGCGCCCGAGACGTTCTCCCCTGGATGGGCATGGGGAACCCCACCGCGACCCTAATAGAGGATGAAGCGGGAGATAATGAATGAATGAATATATATATATATATATATATACACACACACACATACAGTATATACAGGTATAAATCTAGATGTAAATGTATAGATGTACATACATATACATACATAGATAGATATATATACATACATAGACATGGACAGCATTATTGGCATTCATTTATTAAAGAAATGTACTTACTAAATGTTTACTGAACTCAAAACTGTCAAAAATAAATACATAAAAAATGAAATTAAACATTAAAATTTATACCGTTAAGGTCCACTGAACTGAACCTCATTTGAAGTAGCTGCAAAAAGAAAATTGCTGACACAGGTATGACAAATCATACAAAAACCCACAAAGTTAATGGGGTAATGTCTATTGAACAGATAAAACTGAAGCTTTTTTGGAAGTCACATCAGCACGTTCACAGACTCAAAAATGAAGCTTACAAAAAAGTACCCTACACCTACTGTAAAACATGGAGGAGGCTCAATTATGAGGATGGGGACAGAATACATGTTGGCACGAGCAGAGGTCATTTTGAGAGTTACAGAAATCACTATTTAGCATTAATTATGTTCAGAGTACCATAATTTTTGTCCAAAGTAGTTTGATTAGTTTGTTATTGAAAATCATTCAGCTGAACCACAATTTAAAAACAATAATTTTCTTTAGTTAATTTATTACACAGCGATGGATTACCCCTGTCCTGGGTGTTTCTGCCCAGCGCCCGAGATGTTCTCCTTTGGATGGGCATGGGGAACCCCACCGCAACCCTAATAGAGGATAAAGAGGGAGATAATGAATGAATGAATGAATAATTTATTAAAAATTTAATATTTATTATTTTTATTGGTTATTATTGGTTATTATAGCAAGAATTACAGCATTATAGCATGCCTGCTATGTATGAGACTCTAGCAGTGCTGTAAAGCAGCTTCAGCGACAGACGGCGTCATCTGAAGTGTGTTAAGGAGCGTTACCACAGGTCCTTCATTCCTGCTGCAGAAAGACTGTACAATAAGCACTGCTCTCAGTAACCACTCATTGCCAAACTGACAATAACACTGTGCAATAACTATTCAATTATTATATGTGCAATACATTTTTGCTGGACAATCTGTTGTTCTCTGCAATAACTTATTTTGTTCATATGTGAAATACATTATTGCTGTGCAATCTGTTGCCTTTTATAATGTTTTTGTTCCTATTGTCTCCACTCTGTATTATAATTATAATTATATAATTATATATTATAATTGAGCAGTGTATTTTATTTTATTTTGTATATATTCATTCATTATCTTCCGCTTATCCTCTATTAGGGTCGCGGTGGGGTTCCCCATGCCCATCCAGGGGAGAACGTCTCGGGCGCTGGGCAGATAGACCCAGGACAGGGCGCCAATCCATCGCTGGGCACACACTCACTCACACAGACACACACTATAGAGGGGAATTTTGAGAATTCAATTAACTTGTTCCATGTTTTTGGACTGTGGGAGGAAACTGGAGAACCCGGAGGAAACCCACGCAGACACGGGGAGAACATGGAAACTCCACCCAGATGGGGATTCGAACCGGGAATCCCTAGCGCTGAGAAGCGAACGTGCTAACCACTAAGCCACCGTGCCGCCTTATTTTGTATATACTGATTTCTATTTCTATTATACATTTTTTTCTTTTTTTAAAGTACTTCTCTTAATAGGTATATTAGGATGTATCTTTTTAACTTTCCCAATTACTGTCAATTTCACTGCTGAGAATTTGAATTCACCCATTGTGGGACCAATAAAGGAATATCTCATCTTATCAGTCTAAACACTTTTGTAAATAAAAGATTTTTATTTTACCAATTTGCATTATTGGATGATAAAGTGTGGGTTTTATCGTGTATCTGCATTTTCTTTTGCAGTTGGAATTGTAGATTAATGGGCTTGCCGTTTTATATGTTTGGGCCAAAACACTTTTAAAAGTTTTTTAGAAACCCGGATCAAACTATTTTCAGCAACAAGGCTAAAAACTACATTTGTACTAGATCCCTTTTAAATCAGTTCAGGAGCATAATCAAATGAAAGGAAGTGGGAGCTGGGTTGAATATTAAATTGGTTTCACTTTTAAAAGAGAAAGCTGCTCATCTGTACTTAACTCGAGTTGACACAGTTTGACCTGAACTTCTGGTTTTAAGGCCTTGTTCTTTCATGCTTTGTAATAATTTATAATATTCATAGGTTTCCTGCTGTGTAATTTCTCAATAATATCTAATCTACTATCTAGTATTAGTCCATGATACAACATACTTCTTTTATCTGGAATTATTCCCATTGGTATATTAAAATGTAACCTTTTTTCTATAAAACCAGCTTTATCCGCTTAGTGTGTTTAGCCATGGCTTAGAATGAACAAAAACCTGAAACTGAACAAAAGTGCTTTTGATTAACTCTGTAAGGAAGCCACCCTTTTAAAAATGAAGCTGGCACATTGGTTTTTGTTCGCCTTCTTCATGTGTTTGCTAGCGCAGTTTATGTTGACCTGAGCTAGTGTGTAGTTCAATCCTGTAGGGCCTGCACAATGAAAATCTATAGTCTTTTTAAGCCTGATTAATTAAACAATAATAAGTTCTATAAAAGGTTTAAAATATGTTTTGGTGTTTTGAGGCCAAGATGCCTCAAGTGAACCTATGGTTTAAGCCTTACTTCTATAGAATGAGTAAATCTAGAGATTTTACACCCAGATGAGGAGCAATAGATTCATTTGTTTAATGCTAACAGATACAAAGAAGCATTAATCTACACTTTCTTTACTGTTGTTCTCTTTACTAAGAAAGCAACAGAAACACTGCAAATCTTTTTTTCACCTGCCTGTAAATAGGTGCAATGTAAAAATCAGTTTAAAGAAATTTTAAAGAAAATTGAAAAAGCATTAACTGCAGATATCTTAGCAATTCAAGCAGTAAAGGAAAAAATAAAAGCTTTTAATGTGGCTGAATTAATATATTTTATTAATATACATTTATTAATAATATAGATTTAATAATATAAAATATTTTGTAATAAAATATTTGTAAAAAAATTGTAATAAATTATAAGTGTGTTTAAATGTTGTATTATGTATTTATTTATCTTTTCTATTCCTGCAGCCCTAATTAGGACAATTAGTGTAGAAGTTAAATATATTTCATTACATATAATAATTAAATATTAGGTCAATTAATTAAACAAATATATGTTTATAATAGATAAACATTGTACATTTAGTGTTGCACATACTTGATTAATGTGCAATTGAAGAAAGTGCCTTTCCTAACTGGTTTCAACAAAAAAAATATGTATGTTCATTGTGCAAATGTCATTTTCTGAAAAGCCGCGACTCCTAAAAATGCAATAAAGCCGTAGTCCAATAAAACATGGATTCAAGTTAAATTTATTTATTTAAATGGCCTCATATTGTGTATATTTGTGTGTGTGTGTGTGTGTGTGTACGTGTGTGTGTGTGTGTCTGTGTGTCTGTGTGTGTCTGTGTCTGTGTCTGTGTCTGTGTCTGTGTCAGTGAGTGTGCCAGCGATTGATTGGTGCCCTGTCCTGGGTGTATCTGGGTGCTTGACACCCCCCCCCCCCATTGACCCTAGTTGAGGATTAAGCAGATGATAATGAATGAATGAAATTCAGTTCTGATGCCTGAGAAACAGACAGCTGCCTGAACATTTTATGCTAGTATAATTAAATGGGTAAAACTGTTGTTTTATCCTGACCCACATAAAACCATACAGGCCTAAATCATATACCACCATGTTTAACATGGTATATGGTTTTAATGCTAGTATGCAGGTTTTTCTTTTATTATAATTTTACCAATTCATCTCACTCAAATCCAAATGTTTTCATTGCAAAAAACATTCCATAATGGTCCATGAATTAAAACAGGGACATGCAAGCTTGCCACGATTAACTATGACTATATTGTTTTTCATTGTCTTTCTGATGATTGATGTAAATAAAAGAGAAGCTTTTATTAGTAATTTTATTTACTAATAAAAGGTCATGAATTTTTTTTCATTCATTAAATGTTGCCTGATTAGCAATATATTTAGCAAATATAGTCACAATACACAGAACACACATATACATTATTATCATGATTTTATGATATTACTATCATCAGATTTTGATCATCACTGAGAGTTCTGAGGTGGGTTTACTGAAAGCAAACCTTCTTAGCAAACTATAAGAACAATGCAACTTTAAGAACACAAATTTTACGGCGCTTTCCTAAAACCCCTCCTAACTCTCGTAGACTAAGAGAGATTTTTAAGTGGTTCTATGTAAGATAAGATAAGATAAGATAAGATAAGATAAGATAAGATAAGATTTAAAAAAAAATTGTCCCACAATGAGGAAATTCACATTCTCAGCAGCAAGTTACATTAGAAGCTGAAAAAGAGATTTAGCAATTAAAAAGAAGTTTAAAAAACAAAAAAAATCAATAGGAATCTATATATACACAAGATATGATTGAAATGTATTGCACTATTAATGATACATTAATTGCACAGTGTTATTTTTAGTTTGGTTTGGAGTGATTACTGGGAGCAGTGCTGATTGTACTGTCTAACTGCAGCAGAAATAGAGGATCTGAGGTAACGCTCCCTAACACACTTCGGATGGCGTAGCCTGTCACTGAAGGTGCTGCCCAGCACTGCTAGAGTCTCATACATGGGTTGGGATTTATTGTCCATAAGAGTTACTAGCTTGTTCAGCATTCTCTTGTCTCCCACCACCTGCACCGGGTCTAAGGGTTTACCCTGGACAGAACTGGTCTTCCTAATGAGTTTGTCCAGTCTGTTCCTGTCTGCATTCGTGATGCTGCTGCCCCAGTACACCACTCCATGAAATATGGCTGATGCCACCACAGTGTCAAAAGATGTCCCGAGGAGTGGTCCCCGCACCCCAAATGACCTTAATCTCCTCAGCAGACTGCTCTGTCCTTTTTAATAAAGTGCAGTGGTGTTGTCCAATCAGTCCAGTTTAGTGTTGAGGTGAACACCCAGATACTTATAAGAGTCCACCGTGTCAATGTCCATTCCCTGGATGTATACCAGTGTTGGGAGAGCGCGATCGTACCTACAAAAATCCACCACCAGCTCCTTTGTTTTTGCGGTGTTGATCTGGAGGCGGTTACATAGGCACTAGTCGACGAAGTCCTGAATCAACTTTCTGTATTCCCGGTTGTCATCATCAACTTCTTTAAGTGACAGGTCAGTGAGCTGTATTTAAAGTCTGCAGTGTACACGGTGAAGAGGAAGGACACCAAGACAGTTCCCTCTGTATACTCTGCCCCTGAAAAGGCACCGTCAGTCGAAAACTGAATCACTGATTACCACACAATTTCTCATCAAAATGCACAAAAAAAACCCCAATTATTTCAGGAACTATATATTTTTAAAAACTATATAAACAATAAATTGAATTCAATTGAATTCTCCAAATTGCACTATATAGAGTGTGTCTGTGTGAGTGAGCGTGTGCCCAGCGATGGATTGGCGCCCTGTCCTGGGTCTATCTGCCCAGCGCCCGAGACGTTCTCCCCTGGATGGGCATGGGGAACTCCACCGCGACCCTAATGGAGGATGAAGCGGGAGATAATGAATGGATGAATATAAACAATAAAGATTCATATTTAAGTTAGGCTACTGTAAGAAAAGCAGGAAACAACCAATTTTTGAGCAAATGCTTACCAAGAAAGGTTATCAATGGGTGCACGTTTAACCTGAATGCATTCATTCAATACAGCAAGTTCAAATTCATTCATTTAATACAGCATAAATTTTTCTCAAAGCAAACTAAATCAGATGCTTGATGAAACACAAAAAAAAATTACACTATTTTCCAAAGCACGAGATCAACAAAGAAGAAGATGGAGGATGTATCACCAACTATCAGTGCTTGTAATTCAACCAATAGATCAGGCATAAACCATATTTGGCAGGAACAGGAATGCCGGCATCTCTCTCTCTTCATTCTTATCTTCCTCCTTTAGTTAAAACATTTATGCCAGCACTAACTGCAATGTTGTGCAGTATACAGTAGGGGAAAAAAGGTATTTAGTCAGTCACCAATTGTGCAAGTTCTCCCACTTAAAAAGATGAGAGAGGCCTGTAATTGACATCATAGGTAGACTTCAACTATGAGAGACAATATTAAATCTGAAAATCTGAAAATTACATGATTTTTAAAGAATCTTTTTACAAATATTGATGGAAATATTTATTTGGTCAATAACAAAATGTCATCCCAATTCTTTTTTTATATCCTTTTTTGGCAATGAAAGAAGTGAACCGTTTTCTGTAAGTCTTCACAAGGTTGGAACACAGCGTTGATGTTGGCCTGTTCCTCCATGCAGATCTCCTCTAGAGCAGTGATGTTTTGGGGTTGTGGGCAGGAAACACGGACTTTAAACTCTCTCCAAAGGTTTTCTACGGGGTTGAGATCTGGAGACTGGCTAGGCCACTCCAGGACCTTGAAATGTTTCTTATGAAGCCACTCCTTTGTTGCCCTTAATGTACATTTACATTTATTCTAAAGGCGTATCCTTTTTTACCACAGACATAATATTTGTAACGTGACGATAAGCTTCTCAACCTCTAACCAAGCAGTTTGCATGAAGTGGTATGTAGCTCTGATGGTAAATGGCTCAGATGCACTTGTAGTTTACTACGCCTACAGATGCATATGAAGACTATTATTTTCCCAGTGTTAAGCTGTTAAATAAGCTTGCAGAGCTTTAGTTTGACTCTGAAACCATGGACCCTCATGCCTTGGGACAGTTCGAAGACAATACAAGGGCTCCTCTCTGAAGCATGTTACCGCCTTCAGGTATTGCACCCAGGTTCTAAGCTGCCTGTGTTTTAGAACATTGTGAATGTTGCACAAAATAGTAAGAGGAGTGTTCCACCGGATGTATGTTTGTAGGCGTCATGCATGCATCTGTGGTATTGTCTGGCGCTATGGACTGAATATATATGATTTATTTGATGTGCTGAAATCAACCTTCCGAATTTTATTTGACTCTTTTGGAACTGACTTACGTGGTTGGGCCATAAATATTGCCCCATAATTATATTGGTTTATTTTTATTTCAGTATGTAGTGGATGTACAAAAACACATGTAACACAATGTGTGATATCATCAAAATCATATATTTACTGGTATTTACTGCAATTAAATAGAATAATTTAGTTCTGTAAAAATAATTATCTTTGCTATAAACACTAAAACTCCGGACTACATTTCTCCTTTTTCTTTTTTATGTTGTTTGATTGCAGCACCTTCCCAACTGTTTTCATTGTAACAAACAAACATTTAATAATGTTTAAGACTACTGTGTTAAAATGTGCAGTGACAATGATAGCTAAAATTAGAGATCACAGGGCCCAAGCCCACTCATGACCTTGGTCGGACTGTATGTAAGGGGGAATGATCCACCGAAATAAAACCGCCATTTAAATAAAAAGAAGACCTAAACAAAAAGAGCAGGTGGAGATTTGTGTATGGTTGACTAACTTCAATAAAGGGGAAAAAAAAGATGCGCAGACAGAAAGAGCATTCAATTCATTTGTTTCCTCACTACTTTGCTAATTAGCGTGAGGATACTGTTCTGTTTCTGTTTCACTTGGCACCCTGCCGACCCACCCAAAAAAGCTAAGCTCATTGCATCATGATAAATCAAACCAGGCTTCATTTTAAAGAAGAGTGACTGACAGGTCCAAACAGCATTTCTCTTTTTCATGGTGTTTCACTGTTCATCTCTTCTTCATCTGTTTGTAAAGACAGTTTTACTTCTTTGTGAGACAGGGAACCAGCTGTTAATGTAAGTGACAGGCTCTTGTTAATTAACCATACTAAAGCTATCACAGTTTACTAAATCAGAATTCTCCAAATCAGTTTGGATTTTACTTAGATTTCATATTCTAAAAGATATTAAAATCGACTACATTGACAAAAATTTGTGGGCCTCCAACCTACACTCTATGACCTATACCGACCAACACTTATTTTTTATTTTACATTCCAAAACCATGGACTCACCATAAACCATTGAATGATATAAAAGTAATATAAACACAACCCCATTTGATGCTATATTAGTCATCACTCTAACTAGAAAACTTTGCATCAAATTTTAGAATTTATTTATGTGGGGATTTGTGGCCATTCGATTGATAGTTCCATTGCTTGTTGAGACTCAGTAGCTCAGTGGTTAGGGTGTTGGACTATTGATCAGAAGGCTGCAGGTTCAAATCCCACTCAGGGTTCAAGGTCCACTGATGTAACCAATGTGGGTCCCCGAGCAAGACCTTTAACCCTCATTGCTACATGGATGCTGTACAACCCAAACATTAAGTTGGAATATTTGTAAGTTGCTTTGGATAAAAATGTCAGTTAAATGACCAAATTTATTATTGTTTTGATCCCAAAAAAAAAAATTAATGTTTTTTAGAAGAGGTTAAGCTCAGAACACATTTGTCACAAAGTTAGTAGCATACATTTTCCTAAGCAGTTTTTTTTGGTTCTGTGCTTTTAGAATTATCTTTAAGTATAAGTACATTTTACATTGCAAAATCATGTTTAGTTGGCAAAATCATGTTTAGTTGGGTGGCACAGTGGCTTAGTGGTTAGCACGCCTCTCAGCACTAGGGATTCCCAGTTCAAATCCCAATCTGGGTGGAGTTTCCATGTTCTCCCAGTGTCCGTGTGGGTTTCCTCTGGGTTCTCCGGTTTCCTCCCACAGTCCAAAAACATGGATCAAAGTCAACTGAGTTCTTGAAATTACTCCATATAGAGTGTGTTTGTGTGTGGGTGAGTGTGTGCCCAGCGGTGGATTGGCTCGCTGTCCAGGGTGTATCTGCCCGGCCCCCAAGATGTTGTCCCCTGGATAAGCATGGGGAGCCCACCATGACCCTAGTAGAGAATAAAGGGGAAGATGATGGATGGATAGATGGATGTTTGGATTTTGGGTAGCAACATATAGTTTATTAGTTTTATGTGTCTTGCCTTTAAGAGTAAAATAATGGTTTGAAGACAAAAACTTTGCCCAGACAACCACACATTGTACTCTGAGCACACTCTGTGACACACACCATCAGTTATCACTTCACGATGCCTCTTACTGTTTTAAACCAAATAAAATCAAGGCTCATGTTTTATTATCATTTATGTTCTACATAATGATCCCAGCTTCGTGGGCAGACATGATTTTTTCTGTATTAACGTAATTAGTAGGGTCCGCCAGGTCTAATTGTGCCCACTGCATGATGAGAAACAGCACGGAGGCTTTGCACTAGGGCAGGTGGCAGGCGCAGAGGCGGATAATTATGGTATGAATTTCACTTTAATACACAGTGAGCTGCATGTGGAAATGCAGATAAAGTAGCTTTCTGCCTAATGGCTGCTGCCTCTGTAGCCACTTGAAAGAGGAAATGATCTGAAAGAATGTTTAATTAACACATACTCTAGATCCACAGGGAGGGAGAGTTTGTGTGTGATGGGAAAACAGAAAGACAGACAGAGTGGGAAGCTGTAGAGGGTCGGTGATAAAAAGGTAGTGTAAAAAATGTAGAAACCAGGCAGAAAGAGACGCTGAAAAACTGGGCTAGAGAGAATAGAGGTTAGGGGAATCAGGGTGGCAGGGTGCACAGAACATAAATTACCGATGCATTATTCTATATGCAAACAACACAAAATTATATTCCACTAAATTCACTTTTTGTGTTTTGAAATGAAACCAACTTAAAAAATTTGCATCCTCCTAAATGTTTACTCTGACAGTATATTTAACTGTTTAAGCTTTGTAGAACTTCCAAAAACCGAATTCTCATTGAAGGTTAACAACATAGAATTGTTTAATTATATATATATATATATATATATATATATATATATATATATAGAATACAGACTTCCTCATCCTTTAGTGTAGATCAGACTTTGTTATAATTACTCAATGATATACTCGATTACATTCATTCATTCATTCATTATCTCCCGCTTATCCTCTATTAGGGTCGCGGTGGGGTTCCCCATGCCCATCCAGGGGAGAGCGTCTCGGGCGCTGGGCAGATAGACCCAGGACAGGGCGCCAATCCATCGCTGGGCACATACTCACTCACACAGACACACTCTATAGGGGGCAATTTTTTGAGAATTCAATTAACTTGATCCATGTTTTTGGACTGTGGGAGGAAACCGGAGCACCCGGAGGAAACCCACACAGACACGGGGAGAACATGGAAACTCCACCCAGATGGGTATTCGAACCAGGAATCCCTAGCGCTGAGAGGCAAACGTGCTAACCACTAAGCCACCGTGCCGCCTATACTCGATTACAGTAAAAGTTAATTAATTAAAACTTAATTATACCAGCAGATGTGGAAGAGGTTATAACTAAAGCAATACTATAATATGTTTTCACAAACAGAGCTGTATTTAAATTGTCAGAATAAATATTTGGGAAAAGATACTATTAATACACTAATTATTTCAGCTATAATTAAGGTGGGCACGGTGGCTTAGTGGTTAGCACGTTCGCCTCTCAGCGCTAGGGATTCCCGGTTCGAATCCCCATCACCTTCACCATCATATTACCCCCATAATAGAGGATAAGTGGGAGATAATGAATGAATGAATAATTAAGGTGCTTTTAAAACAGGTGTAATCAGGACATTTACATGTGATCTATAATAATGTGATATATATTTGAGTGATGTCATTAACATTGCTCCAAAGTTGTATCTTCTTATAAATGCTAAAACATAAAACACATGGTACACACTTTGAGAAAAAAGTCTATGATCATATTTTGACCAACACATAATTACAATTAACCATAATTGTATTATAATTTGTGGAGTGAATTTATATAATCAATCTTTCACCTGGCACGGTGGCTTAGTGGTTAGCACGTTCGCCTCTCAGCGCTAGGGATTTCCGGTTCGAATCCCCATCTGGGTGGAGTTTCCATGTTCTCCCCGTGTCTGCGTGGGTTTCCTCCGGGTTCTCTGGTTTCCTCCCATAGTCCAAAAACATGGATCAAGTCAATTGAATTCTCCATATTGCCCCCTATAGAGTGTGATTGTGTGAGTGAGTGTGTTCCCAGCGATGGATTGGCGCCCTGTCCTGGGTCAATCTGCCCAGCGCCCAAGACGTTCTCCCCTGGATGGGCATGGGGAACCCCACCGCGACCCTAATAGAGGATAAGCGGGAGATAATGAATGAATGAATCTTTCACGTTGGTTCCCTCTTCATGTTGTTAGGTTTTAGGAAAAAATCCTCACACCATTGCACAAACTTATTCCTGATCTGACCTTGTTTTGAAGTCATATGCATACTTTAAAATATACAGTACCTGCACTCATTAGTTATTTGTATATAAAAAAACCAAAAGAACATCCAGACAAAATGTAAAAGTAAATTTTATCTACTGCCTCAATTGTTAAACTAAAATTAAACTGTTGAGAGGAAGTCTTTGTTGCATGTGTTTATAATTAAAATTTGAAATAGAAATGAAAAGGCTGCTATTTGATCTGCTATTCTGCTATTTGATCATTTAAATACACAGGTAAGAAATTAAAATAAAAAAAGTATGGCTTTTTTATGTATTTACAGTTATTTTATGTTTGTAAACCTAATGAACTCTAGACTTTATGCAGTGTGTAAATATACATAACTAAGGATTCTCTTAATGATTTTTAAACTGTAGCTAAACTGCAGAGATTGTGATTTGGAGCTTTACTGTTTTGAATGTTTATCTAGTTCTGAAACCAAAATGTAAGTAGTTTATATACGTTGGTAGTTTTTATAAAATGTTTAATTGAAGCTTTATGGTTGACAATGTTATTTTTTAAAATTATAACTGTTAAAAAGGTTTTCTTTTTTTACTTCTCTAAGCAGACGGCTTTGGTGCTTGTTGTATATCGGACAAACAAAGTGTGTCAAAGTTACAGTTAAACCACAGTGTACATATCACAGTAAATCCTTACTAATAGCACATGATATCTACAAAAAACTGTTTTGCATCTAAAAAGTCTTTTGAATTTTAAAAGGTCTTTCAGTCAAATACATGTATTTTTGAGGCCTTTGAGACATCATTATATGAAAGCATGTTTTTTGGTTTCGCGATTACACCATTGTTATGAGATTGTGTAGCCTATTTGAGAGAGCTGGAATGCTTGTAGTGTTATGGATAAGTAATTCCACTGTGTGCATGTGCTCCTGAGTGAGCAGGTATGTAGAACAAGAACACTTTAGCCTGCCCACCCTCTCTCTCTCGCTCTCTCTCTCGCGCTCTCTCTCAGTCTACTCTACTGGAGCTAAAAGCCCTGGAACGGGCCGCTAATTGCCCAATTAGACCTCTCTCTGCGCGCGCCTCCGCGGCTCGGCTCGCTCTATAATTGGGTTGAAAGCAAACGAACGGCCGGCAGACAAACAAGCTACTAGAAAATAATTACTTGGAGTGTTTCTTTTCAGTTGCTGTACAGCAGATTTCATTATGGTGAATGGCCCACTAAAGCCCGCTCGAAACGCAGCTAGTTGTCGTTTTCATGGTGACTTGATAATGACATTAATTTGTCTTAATGGCTGGTTCTATTGTTATAAATAGGAAAATGAGACAAAATTGTCTTGCCGTGGCGTGTACAAGAGGACTCCCGCACGCTTCCAACCAGGCATCAAGAGATAAATTGGTGTGCTTGTCAAATTTCCAATAACTTGTTATGTGGACCACAAGTAATGCCAGTGCCATTAATGCTCATTTCCCCCCAAATTCATTACTGCCCTTCGTTGCCTTTTCGCATTCCTAATACCCACAGCCCGTTCCACTCAGCTTTAAGTGGGTGCATGAGGACTGAACTCTGCGTCCGAGTGGCCTAAGTTACAAAACACACATTATTCATGTTTGCACTATCATACGGAACACATGAGCAAATGTGTGATACACATTCTCATACAGCATTTCATATACCCATACATTTGCACATTTCTACTTTATTGCACATCAAAAAACCCTATGAAGATTGAGTTCTTGGATATCCTATTGCAAATTAGTATTGCAAATAAAATTGCAAGATTGGTTGATTTGTTTATTTAACATATTTACATACTTATCTTTTTATCTTTTTTTACATTGAAGAATCAAAATGATAACATTATGATGTAAATAGGCTGTTTTATTTAAAGAATACTGCTTTATTGTTATGGTTTAACCCATTTAAACTTTAAAGGAATAGTATATTAAATATTATAATAATAATATCACCATTAAAGATAAAGCTCCTTTAAACAATAAAGATCGTGCTTGTGTTTTCACCAAACTAACAATGTATCACAAAATATAAACTTAAACCCACATGTGAAAGATAGTGGTGGTATTATTATGGTATTGACTTTATTTGCTGCATCTGGGCAAAAATGGAATTTTCACTATTTGTGGAAAAATGTTTTCTCATTTGTAAGTTGCTTTGGATAAAAATGTCTGCTAAATAACTAAATGTAAATATGTAAATATTAATGTCGTTGAAATTATATCAGCAGATCCTTAAAAATAAATATAAAGTGTTTCTACCTGTAAATCTTTAGAAAACGTTAATTATGCAGCAACACAATGACCTTAAGAACACAAGTCATTAAAAATAGATAATGTTGTGTAATAGCCATGTCAAAGTACTGACCTTATTGAGGCAAGCAGTTTACATGAGGATCCTTATGTTAAAATGTTTCTTAAAGCAGTTTAAAACACTGCTTTAAGATAATCTAATATTGTAAAAAGTACTATATAACAACTTTTTATATACATGTAAATAAATTAAACATTATAAAAAGTTTAAACTTCCAACACTCTCTTATAACCATTTTCAATGGATGTAAATGTGAACAGAAACAGAAATGGTCTTTAATAAATATCTGCACTTTTAATAGGTTGTTTTGCCTTGATCTGTAGCTATTTTGTGTAATGTTAAAAGAAATTTAAAGCTAACATATTTCGTGATGAATAAATAATATTGCAAAACAATAAATAAATGTGTTTTATATAAAAGATGTCACTATATATGTGTGTGTGTGTGTGTGTGTGTGTGTGTGTGTGTGTGTGTGTGTGTGTGTGTGTGTGTGTGTGTGTGTGTGTGTTTAAAAAACATGTGCAGTGCTACAACAAACAAATTTTTTTTTTTTTTTGTTTACAAAATTATGGTCACAATTATGACCAGAAATTTCAAATTATAAAGGTTTGAAAAATTTTACTTTTTGGTAACTTTTCATTTAAATGTATTTTTTAATTAAATTAATAAATAAATAATTACCCTGATTTATCTTCTTATTAGAATATATTGGAGTTTGTACATATTTTATGTTATTTGAATAATATACCTCAAATCTGTCTGTTTTTTTGCTTTGAACGTGACAGTTATTAAAAACATAGAATTATATAATAATAATTACATTTGTGTGTAAGTGTTTAGTTATACTTCGACTATACTACTATAGAAATGATTAGTATGTTCTTGCTTTATATCAAGTGTACTAAAATGTATATTTTACATATTACTGTTTAAAGTTTTTATTTTATATATTTTAAAGGATTATGCTAAAATGTAATTATCATGGGCGGCACGGTGGCTTAGTGGTTAGCAAGTTCGCCTCTCAGCACTAGGGATTCCCAGTTCGAATCCCCATCTGGGTGGAGTTTTCATGTTCTCCCCGTGTCCGCGTGGGTTTCCTCCGGGTTCTCCAGCGCCCGAAACGTTCTCCCCTGAATGGGCATGAGAAAGCCCCCCACGACCCTAATATAGGATAAAGCGGAACATTTATTCATTATCTTCCGCTTTATCCTATATTAGGGTCGCGGGGGGGGTTCCCCATGCCCATCCAGGGGAGAACATCTCAGGCGCTGGGCAGATAGACCCTGGGAACACACACACACACACACACACACACTCTCTACTTGGGGCAATTTGGATAACTCAATTGACTTGATCCATGTTTTTGGACTGTGGGAGGAAACCAGAGAACCCGGAGGAAACCCACACGGACACGGGGAGAACATGGAATCTCCACCCAGATGGGAATTTGAACCGGGAATCCCTAGTGCTGAGAGGCGAACGTGCTAACCAATGAATGAATGAATGTAATTATCATAAATATATTATATATGTTGCAAATATTTTTATTGTTGAAAAAGTTTTTGTAGATCTACAAACAGAAACTTCACATGTGCTGAAATGCTTTAACCTTAACTGTCAAAATCTTATTCTTAACACTAATGTAAAGACCTTAAAAACCATAATTACATCTAGAGAATCATGTTGTAAAACATAACATAGCGATGGATTGGTGCCCAGTCCTGGATGTATTTGCCCAGTGCCCGAAACATTCTCCCCTGGATGGACATGGGGTACCCCCCCCCCCAGTAGAAGATAATGGATGGATAATGATAATAATAATAATAATAATAATAATAATAATTCATTCATTCATTATCTCCCGCTTATCCTCTATTAGGGTCGCGGTGGGGTTTCCCATGCCCATCCAGGGGAGAACGTCTCGGGCACTGGGCAGATAGACCCAGGACAGGGCGCCAATCCATCGCTGGGCACACACTCACTCACACACACACACTCTATAGGGGGCAATTTTTTTTGAGAATTCAATTAACTTGTTCCATGTTTTTGGACTGTGGGAGGAAACCGGAGAACCCGGAGGAAACCCACACAGACACGGGGAGAACATGGAAACTCCACCCAGATGGGGATTCGAACCGGGAATCCCTAGCGCTGAGAGGCGAACGTGCTAACCACTAAGCCACCGTGCCGCCTAATAATAATAATAATAATAATAATAATAATAATAATAATAATAATAATAATAATAATAATTATTATTATTATTATTATTATTATTATTATTATTATTATTATTATTATTATTATTATTATTATTATTATAGGCGTATCCCCATCCCCAGTGGTTAGCACGTTCGCCTCTCAGCGCTAGGGATTCCCGGTTCGAATCCCCATCTGGGTGGTGTTTCCATGTTCTCCCCGTGTCTGCGTGGGTTTCCTCTGGGTTCTCCGGTTTCCTCCCACAGTCCAAAAACATGGATCAAGTTAATTGAATTCTCAAAATTGCCCCATATAGAGTGTGTCTGTGTGAGTGAGTGTATGCCCAGCGATGGATTGGCGCCCTGTCCTGCCCAGCGCCCGAGACGTTCTCCCCTGGATGGGCATGGGGAACCCCCACCGCGACCCTAATAAAGGATAAGCGGGAGATAATGAATGAATGAATGAATAATTATAATTATAATAATTATAATAATAATAATAATAATAATGAAAATAAGAGGAAGAAGAAGAAGAAGAGGAGGAGCAGGAGGAGGATAACGACGATGAAAAAGAAATTGCTATAAGTTACTATATCATTATTATAGGTTTATTTATAAATAAAAACCCTCAGATAGATCTACAAACTTGCAATGGTGTTAGGGTTGTTACTAACATATTTAAATATGTCTGGAATTATTTATTAACAATACCAGTTATTGCAATGTAACTATTTTAGGCACATTACCAATTAAAAATATATAGTAAAATAAATATATGTATGTCTTATTGTATGTATGTATGTATTGTGGGAGAAGTGGCTAAATATAATTTTTTACTACAATAATAGTACAAATAAAATATTAATAAATAAAAAATCATAACCCAAATTGGTGTAGTTTGGTAAATTCCATTGCTTTGTCACAGGTACATCAACAGAGGGCAGCACAACAGTGTCACGGAAACGATGGTACGAGATTTCCCTTTTCAGCACTTACTGACATTTAATTAATCAGCCTCACGTACCTGTGGTCTCTTATTAAATTTATTAAAAATACAGGAAATACGTTCATAGAAAAAACTATTTAAATTCTATCTTAGTCTTTTATCTTATCTATAAGAAATATAACATCAAATGTCGGATTCTGTATAGAGTTTGGAGTTTCATACATACATAACTCACTAAAATAATCAACGAATGTAATGAAATTACAAGTCACGGTAGGTCGGGAAAAATACGGATAATACTAAATAATAAAACTAATTTAATACTGATAAACCAAATTTGTTTAAATATATTTGTACAGGCGGCACGGTGGCTTAGTGGTTAGCACATTCGCCTCTCAGCGCTAGGGATTCCCGGTTCGAATCCCCATCTGTGTAGAGTTTCCATGTTCTCCCCGTGTCTGCGTGGGTTTCCTCCGGGTTCTCCGGTTTCCTCCCACAGTCCAAAAACATGGATCAAGTTAATTGAATTCTCAAAATTGCCCAATTTAGAGTGTGTCTGTGTGAGTGAGTGTGTGCCCAGCGATGGATTGGCGCCCTGTCCTGGGTCTATCTGCCCAGCAGATGAGAACGAGACGTTCTCCCCTGGATGGGCATGGGGAACCCCACTGCGACCCTAATAGAGGATATGCGGGAGATAATGAATGAATGAATGAATATATTTGTACATTGAAATAATGTAGTTCATCGCTGTTTTTTTATTATACTATAAATTATTCTTTTATTCTTTGAACGGACCTGTTGAGTAAAAAACTTGTACACATTACATTAAGAAAGCAAATTGTAAAAAATTTGTAAGCTGTTAACCTGTCTATATGTCTATATGTCTAATTGACATGGTAATATAACATGGTAATATAACACAGTAAATATTTTTTCAACTGGCATATATACTAGTTAAATATATATATATATATATATATCATTATAATCTAAATATTTTCGAAGATTTACTGATTACAGGTTTTGATTTATAGGCTACAGATAACACTATACAAGGTGTATTTAAAAATATAGCTATGCATAAAACGTTTTTTTTCCATTATTTGGTAATTTACTACGTTATGGTTTGAGCTGACGTTCTTTAATATTTAAAGCGAATGAGAAAAATGTATAAATAGAAATAGAAAACAAAAAAATGTATTCGAATATCCAGTTTTCTCATCCATAGTCGTTGTTCTAGCCGGTTCCTCTTCTCATATTTTCCTGCAGTACCTTTTCTGTGAGCCAAAATAACATAATTACATTATTATCAAAGCAAAACTCAAAACATAACATGTTACTATGAGGTGCTTAATTTGTCTAATTGTACTGCCATTGAATCTTAATGCAGATCGTAATAGTGCTAATTATCTAATTAACTGCCTGTTTATTATGCACGGTAGGAGGGAAGCCAGCAGCACAGCGGCTATGAGGGGTACACAGAGTGACCTCATTACAATAAAACACCGCAGGGGGGCAAACAGGAGGCTGTTCTAAGCACAACTGATTTTCCTAAAGGAGAAGTATATATATATATATATATATATATATATATATATATATATATATATATATATATATATATATATATATATATATATATATAATTTTTTTGTTTGTTTTAAATGTCATTTTATTTCATTTAAAGATTTTTTGTAGCCTTTAAAGAAAACCCAGAGGACACAAACGTTTGTTAGTAAGTTGACACATCCCCTGTGGGCATTTAAGTCTATCATTTTTTATATTTGTAAACAATTTATATTGTTGCTGCAAAGTACAAATACAAAAGGTACAAGTATAAATCATCTGACTCTGTGTTAACAATAAATTTAATAATGACTACACAATAATAAGAAACATTTATGAAACATCTAAATGTAATCTATTCCAACTTAAAATGTATCAATTTATTGTTGTATGAGTTCCTTGGAATTTTTTGGTGCCAAATATTACATCTATAAAAACAGTTCTATTTTAGGTAAAAAAAAAAAAAGCTTTAGCTTTTAAATGACATCATGGAAAAAATACAAAAATTTTCTTAAATTAACATAAAATCACAACTTCATTAAAACATTTTTCTGATAATTCGAAATAAAATTGACTGTTTCTAAAGGACTCAATTACAAATTCACATCATAACAAACACATCATAGGAAGAAAGATGCTTTACAGAAACCTTTTACAAAAGGGTGAAAAAGAACAAGGGTGACACAAAATTAAAATAAACTAGACAATAGTCTTCATCTCTTAGAGTTCTATTAAGAGCTTTTTTATAAAATTTTTATTAATTGTATTGAGTGAAAAGGAAAACAAAATTAGACTGTTTTCAAATTAGACTAGTATTAACTTATTTGCTGTGTTGAGTGACATTTTATTATTAATCCATGTTGTTTAATATAATGTCCATCATTTTGTAGCCATAACAGATTTAACTCTTCTGTGAAGGCTTTCAACAAGTTTTAAAAGTATTTTTTTGGGCACATTTGTGAGATTAAACACTGACTTGGACGACAGGCCTGGTTCGCAGTCTTTTCTTGAATTCATTCTACAGGTGTTGAGGTCAGAATTCTGTGATTGTCAGTCAAGTTGTTTCATGTCAAACTCACTCCATGTCTTTATATACCTGTACTGTGATATGTAGTTTCCACAAAGATGAGCAGTTAAAATTGTCCAAAATCTCTCCGTATTTTAAAACATTAAGGAGCTCAAGCTCAACTTCTAATAAAATAGTCCCACATCAAAATTGATCATTGGTCCAAGACGTCACCACTGACTGCTCTGTTCAGTGTCGGTGAGCTTTACATCACTGCATCCAATGCTTTTTTTGTTTCTGGTGATGTAAGGTTTGAATGCAGATTCTCATAAAAACCTATTTCTTGAAGTTGTTTCCATTTCTTGAAGTCTACATTTTGGAGGTCTGTAGTGATTGATTATGCAGAATGCTGGCAACATTTGTGCCCTATGAGCCTTAGCATTGTCTGACCTGCTCTGTCGTGTGTATTATGTGACCTGCCAGTTTGTGGCTAATTTACTGTAATTTCCAATCACTTCCACTTAGTTATATTACCCCTGACTTACTGAACAGTAACGACTGACAGCTGAATATTTTTGTAAACCTGTTAACGTGAAACTAAATGTGTAAATAAAGCAGAACAATATATTTGATATTGTTGTACCTTATATATGTGATAAAAAAACATTTTGTTTACATGTTTACATTTTTATTTCAATTTCAAATTTTTATTTAATTTATTCTTACTTATAAGATTCTTATAATTCTTATAATTCTTATTTATCTTACTCTGATATTTATATTAAGTAGATTGTTTATGGCTTATGTTAATTTCAAGCTGTGAAAACAGACAAATAAACCTCAAAAAATTGCAGAAAATATTAGTTCAAGTTCAATTTTTCTGCCTGGCACACTCACACAGACACATACACACAAACACACACCATGCAGACACAGTGAGAACATGGAAGTTAGAATAAAATAGAAATAGAATAGAATAGAATAGAATAGAAAGCCTTTATTGTCATTATACCCCGCATACACAGTATACATCGTATAACGAGATTTAAGCTCCTCCTTAAAGTGCACATGGCATTATATATAAATAGAAAAGAAACAATAGAAAAGACATGTGCAAAAATGTACTGTGAAAATAGACGTGTAATGTGTAAAATGATATGTTCCACCCAGAATGAGATTCGAACCTGGATCTCCAGAGCTGAGAGAGAATGTGCTAACCACTAAGCCATTGTGCCACCCCTGCATTAATATTATCCATCCATCCATCCATTATCTTCCTCATTATCCTATATTAGGGTCACGGGGAGAATGTTTCAGGCACTGGGCAGATACACCCAGGACAGGACGCCAATCTATTGCTGAGCACACACTCACATACACATTCTATATGGGGCAATTTGGGGAACTCATTTGACTTGATCCATGTTTTTGGACTGTGGGAGGAAACCGGAGAGGAAACCCACGCGGACACGGGGAGAACATGGAAACTCCACTCAGATGGGGATTCGAACCGGGAATCCCTAGTGCTGAGGGGCAGACGTGCTAACCACTAAGCCACTGTGCCGCCGCATTAATATTATATTATATTATATTATATTATATTATATTATATTATATTATTATTATGGCGGCACGGTGGCTTAGTGGTTAGCACGTTCGCCTCTCAGCGCTAGGGATTCCCGGTTCGAATCCCCACAGTCCAAAAACATGGATCAAGTTAATTGAATTCTCAAAAAAAATTGCCCCCTATAGAGTGTGTCTGTGTGAGTGAGTGTGTGCCCAGCGATGGATTGGCGCCCTGTCCTGGGTCTATCTGCCCAGCGCCCGAGACGTTCTCCCCTGGATGGGCATGGGGAACCCCACCGCGACCTTAATAGAGGATAAGCGGGAGATAATGAATAAATGAATATTATTATTATAAATTTTAACCAGCCTTGTAATCATAATTAAATTATTGGGTGTTTATACATCAAATGCAGCACGAACACATTATTTAGGTAAATAAACAGCATATAAAAAAACAACATTGAAACAAAAACAGTACCAACATAAGTGATAAATAAAAAGGTAAAATATGTATTGCATAAAATATGTATTGCATTTCATTTGAGTATAATTCTCTCTACACTATGAGAAACTAAACTGTAAATCTCACATTCCCACATAGCATTTCGTGCAAAGTAACAGGTTCAGCCTTGTTTAGACATTCCTTGTTAAACCTCTCATGGTGACTTTTGTGATGAGAACACAGTAAAGGTTTTATTTTAATGACTTTCGCATGACGTTCATATTTATGCAGGGATCACTGCACAAGAGAACAGTGTACCACTCCACAATCTAATAATTCCCACTTCTGTTTCTTATAGAAAAATATTTTCTTTTCTTCCTGACTTCATAATGGCTTTCACCAATCATGTTAGCAAAATGTTTAAATCAAAATATTTAAACAACTTTTGAATCACCTGCCTTCCATAACAATGAAAAACCTAACATTTTAAGGCTAAAACATCTCTTTCCCCAACATTTTTATTATGCTCATGCTTTTCACTCTATAAACATTGCCCAAAAGTAATACACTGTTTGTGTTAATATAAATGTTAAATTAATAGTTTCTCTTCATGTTCCAATGCTTCACAGATAACTATTAACATAAAAAAGATTTTGCATTTACAGTTGCATGCCACTATATATATGATTGTAAGATGTCCAGATACATTTTTCATTAGGGGTTAAATCAAAAGTTCCTGATTTATAACAGCTCTAATAAGGATGATAAAAAATCCACCATAACAAGTTGGCTTTGAGCAATGTATTACTTTCTAAAACCCAATAACTAAACAATTACCTTGCTCCTGTTGGGCTTTTTAATGTTTAAATATCAGTTTGATTATTATATTGTGACTCTATTAAACCACTTCAGTCTAACTTGTAATTGCATATGTGAGTTTTGACTCTGAGAGTGTTTGCCCGCAGTGACTCACATATTTCAATGAGTGATTCAAGGAGGTTTTATAGCTGTAAGCATGTTATATAACAGTTCTCTAACAATAGCTTTTAAACAGCACTCTTCACATGAAAAAAGTGAACATTAAATAATAAAATTGCATTCAAAAACTGCATGATATTTTTGAAGTTTAACAGAACATGCCAGGGGGAACCACTCAAACACTATCATGAAGTAAAGGTTCAATAAGTTACTGCAGTGTCAAATCACCCTGTACTGAAATTAGATTTGCTGACAGTGTATTAAAATTTAAAGTGCTAACTTGTTTGTTTTAATAATAAAATGGATAATATTATTGGACAAAGTGTTCTTCAGGCATGCTTTTGTAAAAATAATGGTTTGATAAAGAACTATGACTACATTATGAACTACATTGAAAAGAACTATTTGCATGTTTAAAGGGTTCTTTAGTTGCAGAGTAAAATGTTTTTTAAATTAATGGAGAATTGGCTGTATATATTTCCAATTTTTTTCCTTTTTTAACTATACTTCCTGACTTCAAGTAAGCACTGAATAAATTACAAATAATTAAATGAATCTCAATCTATTTACTGCTAAACAAATGGCTCATGGTGATGTGATAAATGATTCCAGATTTTCATGATTTATCATATTAAGATTACTTTGGGCGGCACGGTGTCTTAGTGGTTTGCACGTTCGCCTCTCAGCGCTAGGGATTCCTGGTTCGAATCCCCATCTGGGTGGGGTTTCCATGTTGTCCCCGTGTCTGCGTGGGTTTCCTCCGGGTTCTCCGGTTTTCTCCCACAGTCCAAAAACATGGATCAAGTCAATTGAATTCTCAAAATTGCCCCATATAGAGTGTGTCTGTGTGACTGAGTGTGTGCCCAGCGATGGATTGGCGCCCTGTCCTGGTTCTATCTGCCCAGCGCCCGAGACGTTCTCCTCTGGATTGGCATGGGGAACCCCACCGCGACCGTAATAGAGTATAAAGCGGGAGAGAATGAATGAATGAATGAAGATTACTTTGACAATCTGCTGCAACCAATCACAAACACTTAACCAGCCAGTTTATTAGGTTCATTCTTTCTCCACGTACCATATACTGTAGACGGACATTGTAGTTCTGCAATTTTATTCTGTAGTCCATCTGTTTCTTCATTGCTAGCCCCCTTTATTTTGTTCTCTGATGATCCGGACCCCCACAGAGCAGGTATTATTGGGGTATGGGATGATAATATGAGTGGATCAGACATCTGAATGTTTTGATTGGTGTACTGTTCCCTGTCCAGCAGCACTGCTGTGTTTGATTCACTCATACCAGCACAATACACACTAACATGTCACCACCATGTCAGTATCATTGCGGTACTGAGAATATATAATCCCTTCTCTATGGGGGTCCTGTTCATCATCTATGTTCATATCAGAACATAGTAAAAAGATTAAGTATATAGAGAAACAGATGAAGTACAGTTTGTAATTGTAGAACTACAAAGTCTATCAATATGATAAATGGAAATGATAAAAATCAGAAAATGGGTGTAGTGCTGAGGAGGTGTACCTCCTAAAATGACTGGTAAGTTTATATGATACTGTTATGTTATATTACAAACTTTACATTGCACCAATGTAGTTTTTGGTTTAAATGTAGAACCATTTCTAAAATGTTTCATCCATATAATTAACTGTTTTACCATTTAAAGAATATGTTAAGCATACAAATGATTCTTTTAAGTGTCAATGGTTCTATATAAACATTTGTCATCATAAAAAATCATGAGGAAATGTTTAAAAAAAAAAAACCTGCAGTATACTACTTTTGGAGAATACAAAGCAACTCACTTCATAATATAGGATTCATATAGTAAGTGTTGTGTCAATGTGTGATTATCTTAGAGCAACATCTTGTGAACACTGCCAAATATATAAAGAATGACTAACTGTGTGGAAACCAGCGTGCTACTATTGTTACGAAGCACACAGACACACAGACACGCACCTGTGGAGAAGGAAATGACTTAATCATGTCAATTAGAAGCGAGCATGGACAACCCTTGGCTTCCATCACAGTCAGTTGATGGCTTACCTCTTGGGGATTTCTCTCTTTAGCAGGTCCATCAAGATTTATGATGCCCTGCCTGAACTGACTGCAGAGTAGGGCGTGCCCGTCTACCTGTCCCACTTCATGAACAATGGGGGGCACGGTTGGTTAAAAAGTTGGGCGCCATAAAACCACAGACAGCTTAAAACACAAAATTCATGCACAGTAACATACATGCAAAGCTAGGCAACTTTATTTATAGAGCTTTCATACAGAAGCAATCCTGTCATTTCATCCAGAAGCAATTCAAAGTACTTTACAGAGTAGTAAAAATCATATAAATGTAATGAAAAATGTGACTAAAATAAATAATGGTAAAATGCATAAAAAGAGTAAAAGAAAAGAATAACAATATGATATTAAATGTAAAAATAAAGAGTAATAAGAACTGAGCTGTAAGTCTGCTTAAACAGGAATGTTTTCAGTTTTGTATTTAGTGTCTAAAGTCAGGGCTCTTCTATGTTCTTATTCAGCGGTTCCATTTAAGAGCGACATAGTGGCTCATATTTCTGTAGCAGAAATTTGCTATATATCTAATATCTGCTACAGGAAAGAAGGAAGGAAACGCATGCAGACACGGGGAGAACATGGAAACTCCACCCAGATGGGGATTCGAACCGGGAATCCCTAGTGCTGAGAGGCGAACGTGCTAACCACTAAGCCATCGTGCCGCCCCACTTTATTATTATTATTATTATTATTATTATTATTATTATTATTATTATTATTATTATTATTATTATTATTATTATTATTATTAGTAGTAGTAGTAGTAGTAGTAGTAGTAGTAGTAGTAGTAATAATAATATGAATAGTCTTAAATATCTTAAATATCTTGCTGGATTTTTTACATGTTGCAGCATTATTAACTGATTTTATTATAATAATATCTATATACATGTAGCCTTTTCTTATAGAAGTAAGGGTATTTATATTCATATTTATTTGCATTATTTATGTGTTCAGGGTACGGTTAAAAGATTCTGAATATTAATATATAAGAGCTTTCATGTTTTATCATTTGTTACAATTTACAATATTTTTACAATTTAGTTTAAATTTGAATAAAAATACTTTAAGACATTTTGTTAATGTAAAAATTTCAACCGTTAAATGTCACAAAAATAGTTTAAGCATTTATTGTAGTATTTATTAAAGCATTTATTAATTATTTAAAGAGCTTAACATTGACAACATATACACAAAACACAATTAACATATTAACCAATAAGTGTTTATAGATGATAATTTATAGAAAATGTGACTGTTTAAAATGACAGCAAAAGAAAAAACCCTTATGCAAACGACACACTCTCCACCGGCTTCTACCCTCCCTGTCCTTCTCAGTCCACTTTCTCATCTCCACCCCACAACACACACATGCATACAAACAATAAAAAAGAGTGAAGGATGGTTGACTTTTATTGGTGCGGCCATAAAAGAAGGGGATAAAAGTGAAGCGGGTCGAAAAGAGAGACAGAGAAGAGAAAGAAGCATTCAGAGGGAGGGGCAGAGGAGTGAAGAACAAGGCCTCATCCATCAGAAGGATGGAGGAGATACATTCCTAAGGAGGACACACTCACTCAGGGACACAATGATTTGGGGAGGGGCAAAGAGTCAATACACACATTGCCTCTCTCTTTCTTTTTCCTCCCGATCTCTCTCTTCTTTTCTTTCTGTCCATCAATACACACTCCTCGTCATTCACACCACTCTATGGCCATGACCAATGTAAGTTTCTGATGCTTAAAGCATGCAATGAAACTTTTTTTCTTCTCACCCTAATATTTTTCATGACTTTTCTCTATTTTGTGTGTGCATGTGTGTGTGTGTGTGTGTGTGTGTGTGTGTGTGTGTGTGTGTGTGTGTGTGTGTCCCCCCCCCCCCCCCCCCCCCCCCCCCCCCCCCCCCCCCCCCCCCCCCCCCCCCCCCCCCCCCCCCCCCCCCCCCCCCCCCCCCCCCCCCCCCCCCCCCCGTTTGATTATGGGGAATTGCCTGGACAGAATAAAGAATCCTATTCAGTGAACGTAAAATGTGAAAGTATGTCCAAACCAATAAAAAACATTTACAAGCCATATTTCCTTTACACTTGTCACTATTATGTAGTGTAATGTACATTTGTCCATTATATTATGTCCATGGATCGCTCATGGTACCTAAACTTTAAATTCAACAACTATAAACTTTAGATCACATAATACACTGATGAAATAACATATATTAATCCTCAATTTGGAAAATCTTAATTGTCATTGTCAGTTGTTGGGCTTCCCTGGGAGCAACAACTGACTTTTTTACAAAAACTTTACAATAACCACACGGAAAATGGTGAAATACTAAAATAAAAGTTAATCATAAGGTTAATTGCATGTTATAACAACACTTTAAAACTAATGTGTACATACATTTGGTCATGTAGTTTAGCCCAAAGCTATTCCCTTTTTCTTTTTTTAGAACACAGCAAGATATATAGAGAAAGAGAGAGAGAGAGAGAGAGAGAGAGAGAGAGAAAGAGAGAGAGAGAGGGAGGGAGAGAGAGAGAGAGAGAGAGAGAGAGAGAGAGAGAGGGCTGGACACTGAAACTGGATGTTGATAGACCCATGTATGTGATTAACTGCATGTTTAGCTAAAATGTATGTGCAGGGAGCAGGTGATGGCTTTTTGGAGAGTATCCTTTCACACCCCTTTTATTCTGTGCTTGAACAGCGTGAAGAGGTGGGAGAGTCGATGGGCCTCCACCCTTCTCCTCCAGGGAAAGCACCTGTCTTGTGTGTGTGTGTGTGTATGTGTGTGTCTGTGTATATGTGTGTGTGTTTTAAGAAGCGGAGCCACACTGCCCTCTGACTCTTTGACCCACAGCTCTGCTCATAACAAGCCCCAATCCAGGTGATGCATACAAATGCAGTAATAGCACACACAGATACACAAACTAACACATGTTTAGTGTATACATAAATCTAGTCAGATTTATCTGTTAATATATATTATCGCCATGAGTTAATAATATGTGTTTTCACCTCTCTGTATAACTTTATCTTTGTTTTTTATTGAAATGCATTAATAAGCTTTTATGGCTGGTGTCTGAAATTAACATTTTATTTTATTTTTTTTTGCTGCAGAGGAATTTAATTAGTTATTTTTATACAATAAATGGAAACAGAAAATGTCTTAAAAATGTGTTACATATACAATGTCAGCCAAAAGTTCAAAATACCTGTAAATGTGTTTCTATTATGTAGTTTATTTTAAATATAATGCGCTGGGCAGATACACCCAGGACAGGGTGCCAATCTATTGCTGGGCACACTCACTCACTCACACAAACACACTCTATATGGGGTAATTTGGAGAATTCAATCAACCTTGATGCATGTTTTTGGACTGTGGGAGAAAACCAGAGAACCTGGAGGAAACCCACGCGGACACGGGGAGAACATAAAAACTCCACCCAGATTGGGATTCGAACCGGGAATCCCTAGTGCTGAGAGGTGAATGTGCTAATCACTAAGCCACCAATGCCGCCCTGCTGCGAACATGCCTTTACATGAACATGAAGAACTCCCATAGACTGTCATAGCCACAAAACCCACACCCCACCAAGTATTTATGGACTATTTATTTTACTATTTATTTGTGGATTTACATTTAAAGACCAGTGGTGAACAAACTGTTTATTCAAATCGTTTTATTAGGCACATTTACTGATACAACTGATAAGCATATTGATGGTATAAGTTCTGCATTCAAAATACTTAGTGTACAGAAGGATTAAAAGCTAAATGTAATTATGGAAGTAAAAAAGAATAAATTTGGTCTCTCTGAGTGACATTCTTACATCTTCACATTATAGAATAATATTAAAACTAGCTGTTGAAGGCGGATCTAGTTAACACTACATAGTTCTATATATAGGGACTTATATAGATAGATAAAATGACCTAAAGGGGTAAAAAATATGATAACAAGTACTTTATTTGATACACATTTTTTTTGGTCTGTACCTCTTTGTATTTTTTGATCTTTGGTAATATTTTGATGATTTTATGCATTTACTGAAAAAAATATCTAAAAAGACAAAAAGGAAAATTGCTATTCGGTAAAAATGTTCATTTTAGATATTTGCAAAGAGACTGGAAATTGAAACATTGATTCTGTAATGTCAAAATGCTTAAAATTTTTTGAACATAATATTTGTTAAAAATGTTCATCTTAAAATAATTAAAATATAATACTGAAATTGCTTTGTTAAGTAGGCAAAAAAAAAACATTCAATATTTTTTAAAAGCCATTTATCCTAATAAGCATCAAGTGAGGGTGAGGGGATACAAGGAATACTTGTATCCTTGTATTTGTTACTGAGGTCACCAGGCCACATTGCAAACATGAACAATAATTTAGACAAATTTACACATATAAATAATTTACAATTTTGTATAACTTCAAATGTTAAGATTGTATTTGAAAATTGTATTTGAATTAATTACCATGCTGAAGACCAAAAAATTAAAATAAAAATCAGGAGATTTTCTCAGTGGCATACAAGAATGCAAATTATGCTAGATAACATGGATCATCAGGTTTTAATCTCATTTGCAAAGTATACAAAGCACTTACTGAAAAAAAACCAAGTTAACACTAACAAACTCCAAAATGAATGTATCTGGAAATGTTGCATAGACCCCAAAGTAGGAAAAGCGAAAGTAACAGTAGACATGTTCTACTATATTTGCAAAAATATGCAGACATGCCACCTGTCTTTTTAGGGTTTTTCCTCTCCTGTGAGTCCTGATCTGAAAAAAGAAAGATTACTGATTGTATATTATATATTAAACTACATAAAAAAATAATTTGTTCAAAAATGTATTAATTAGCTTTATATATTGGCTTTGAAAACATCACAAATAAAAGTCTGCATGTAAAATCTACCCATAAATTACCATCTTAACTAGTCCTTGTATTGTATACACATATTTGGCAGTATCACATTCGCAACAACATTAACCAACAAATCAGACCCAGGCATAGTCCAAGCATAAAACCTGTTTGAAGCCTACAGTTTCTGTTATGTCAGGCAAACTTGGCACAAATGGAGTCATCCTTTAGGATTTTATCTGAATTCCAGCATTTTGAATTTTATTTAAAATTATTCAGGACTTACGTCTACAAAGTACCCTAACTTGAATAAATGCGGCTCTCCTGGGTACACAAGGGGCAAACGGGTTTTGGGACATGTCCCGCCGCGTGTCATCTATCTCAATGGAGGGGAATCTGCAAAAAGGCTGGGAGCCACTGCTAATGCCCAGTGACCTGTCCACAAAAACACACCCAACAAATTTTACACCCCAAGCACAGGGCCCTTAGATGGCTGACGTCACACTCACATACACACATACGTGCACAAAGAGAGAAAGCAAGTGAGAATGGTCACCCCCGGTCATTAGGATGGAGGGGGAGAGAAGAGAGAAGTCAGACTCAAGAATGAATGAGAAGAAATCAAACGAAACTTAGACAAAAGGCAGTTCCAAAACACAAAGCACTCCATAGAGATTAAGGAAGAAAAGACGATATTGGGTTATGAAAATGATTCAGGCCTCTTCTCTTGCACATGCAAATGTTCCCTTTTTCTGAAGCAGGGGGATTTTGTATTCATTACCCTGTGACAACACTGCCTTTCTTTCATCTGTGCCAGTACAGTCTTTCACGCCAAACTCAAACCATGGTATAGAATCACTGTTGCTAAAGACTAATGTGGTTAAAGCTTCATTCAAGTGGTTTCAATACATACAGACTCATTAATCTTCATTAATTTTGACCTGGGTGACATCATTAAACAGTTTAAATATAAACACTTAAAATGTTGAAATAAATAGGAAAAAACAAGTAACTAATGAAGTACTTAAAGTATTGCATTCCTAAACAGGTGGCTGTGTTATCTAGGCTTCTAGACTTCCTTAAACAATACATCCAAAGGTATCTAAAAACCCAAAAATATTATTATATAATTTATATAATGTAAAAATAGATAACTTAAAAATATTCAGTTCTGTACATGTATACACTAATACACACTCTAAGTTACAAAATAGGTTTTATACACCATATTTTAGTTTATGCTTACACAAAAAAAAGTTTTAAAGTAAATAAAAAAAATTTAAAGTAAAATAAAGCAAAAAAAAAGATTTCGTGATGTCATTTTTTTGTTAGGTAACAATGTCAAAATTATTATTTTGTAAATAAAACAAAATTAAAATTTATTGACCAAACCTTTAATTAAGTACAGTTTTAATTTCAATCTTATGTTTTTATATAGCACTTTTTAAGATGAACATTGTCACAAATCAGTTTTAAAAATTGTCAAGCCTGAACTCCAAAAGAGCAAGCTAAAGAAACAGTGACAGGATAGAACTACCTGGTATTTGTTAATTTATAAAGGAATAAAATTTGTGAGGATTAAGGCTTTGTTTTTATCCTTTTTGAGTGGCCAGAGAGTGTTAACAGCAATAAACAATAGGACTAAACAGACTTTGTATACATTATGTATGCATATATTTGAGTAAATTTGAAAAACAAGTGTTTTAAGTCAACACTGAATAAATTGATTAAAATCAGTCATTAAAATCCATCGGATTCTCTGTAAAAATTGAAATGCTCAATTGTTTTTGCAGTAACATCCTGAAAGAACTACTGACCTGCTATAAATCCTATAAAACTCCGTAACCAAGTGTGTGAGATCAATAAATGTTCATCTGAATTAGTTCAATTGTCAAAGTTCCCCTGGTCCTCAGTGAAGAAGTAAAAGTGCTATAATGTCATTGCAGTGGCATTCTGGCAGTATTGCAGATAAGGAACTGCCATCAACCTAAAATAATACAGAAAATAAAGGTAGTTAGGAAACTCACCTTGAAAAGACTGTGATGAAGTAGCAGATAGATTTTAAAACAATGCAGCATTCATCACCACTTACTTAAGCAGCATAACTAATATGGGCAGACACTCCAGATAACCCAGTCAAGAGGGTTTCCTGGAATATCAGCATTTCAGTGCTGCACTCTCTACTAACAGTATGCTGAGTAAAAAGTCGAGCTCCATACCTTAATCTACAAGGATTAACGCAATATTTGAGTAAAGAAACATGTTTTAAATTTACCCTTAAAGATTTCGAATCATGAACAGTGACAGAAAAAAATGCAAAACTTATTATGGAGCTAGTGTAAATTTAATGACAGGGCTGGTATGATTAAACTTTCTGGTTCTAGATAAAACTCTAGCTGAAGCATTTTAAACAAGTGCTTGGTAAAAGATAGGTCTAAATCTATTTTGACAACTAAATTAAAAAAAAAAAAGAAAGAACTGGTTTTAATTAGGCAGTCAACAAAGTTTTACACAGTTATGGAGTTGTTGATTTTGTCCTTAGATCCAACTACAAAAACCTTTGAAAGTTATTTGAATTTAGCAGAAGGCATTACCTGACATTGTTTAACAAATGCACACTTTAGATTTTTATAGACATAAACAAGTTTAAGGGATGTATTTAAGATATTAATAAAATATTGGCAGCATAGTGGCTTAGTGGTTAGCACGTTCGCCTGTCAGCACTAGGGATTCCCAGTTCGAATCCCCATCTGGGTGGAGTTTCCATGTTCTTCCCGCGTCTGCGTGGGTTTCCTCCGGGTTCTCCGGTTTCCTCCCACAGTCCAAAAACATGGATCAAGTCAATTGAGTTCTCCAAATTGCCTCATGTAGAGTGTGTTTGTGTGCGTGTCTGTGTGTGTGTGTGCCCAGCGATAGATTGGCGCCCTGTCCTGGGTGTATCTGCCCAGTGCTCGAAACTTTCTCCCCTGGATGGGCATGGGGAACCCCACCACGACCCTAATATAGGATAAAGCGGAAGATAATGAATGAATTAATAAAATACTCTGTAATATTTAAATGTTAGTCTTTAAATAATATTAAAGATAATTATTAGGTTGTTTTTGTTGTATTTTAAATCTAATTAGTATGTGGTCCTATCTGCAGTTAGTTAATGTTTATACACAACCATACTGTCTTTTCATGCAATTATTAATTACTAATACATAAGTCAAAGTTCAAGTTCATGTTCATTCATTTATATGCACTTTTTACAATAGTACATGGTACAATAGCAGTTTTTACAGTGTTCTAAACCCCTAAAGAGCTAGGCAAAGCAACAGTGGAAAGAAAAAAAACATGTTGTTTGTGGTTTTTTAGAAATAAACCTTGTGTAGACTAAGGCTCAATAGGGGACTCGTTCTCTTCGTTTCTCTTCGTTCTCTATGCAGCAAAACACCAAGCTACAGATTGTGCAAATGATCAACTTTCCATTACATCCAGTTTATCTATTTTATAGTTTAATAATTTATATAGTTTAGTGAAAATCCTTTCAATTGCTCAGATCACCAATTCTCAATAGTCAAAATGTGGCCATTCGTGTTTGATATATTAAATAAATATAAGCAAAGCGTGTGTCTAGATGAAGCCATGATTTTAATGCATGCATTTTTTATATCTGAAAAAATACTTTTTTGAAAACTCTTAGCCTTGACAAAATTTGTTTCTCTTTTGTGGTACCTTAACACACAAGTTAAACACTCAGTGAGAAGTGATATATCATCATACCATAACAAAAGTTTTGCATCTTTAATTTATAACAGTCTTACAAAATTTATGTCATACTAATTTAATATTTCAAACAGTTTCTCAATAGAACAAAAGCACAATAAATTTAACTTGAATTGATTTGTTTTTCAGGTATGTGTTTAAGCTCACTAGCCAACATGTGATCAAAACCCCGTAAGCCCTTTATTTGGTTTGGGTGCATTCATTTCTGTATTCAGAGCTTTACACTTCTGACCTGATCATTAAGAGGTTACAAGATGTTACAAAATAACATACTTAAAATCACTGCTCAAGTACTAAAAGACAAAGTTTGTAGATTTATATACAAATTTACAAATATTATATTGAAATATTACCTGGTTGTAAAACAAATTCCATCAATTCGAAAACAAATTAAAATACTAAATAAGAAAGAAAGAAATATAAAAATATTCCAGACTTTGCATATATTTTACTTATACTTAAATTTGGTTAACATAGTCTTATACATTTGCATTATACATTAACAGATTAGCTTGAATTTAAAAAGGAATGTGTAATCTAATGCAATGCAATGTGTGATTCTATATCTTGCTGTCTCTATGTGTTATAAATGTGTTGTAGAATATCAATCAACACTTTCAACACTTTCAAGTTTTGAAGATTGTCCCTTTAAAATATAAAACAAGATCATGAACCATGGTGAACCTTTGAATTACTTGCTTTTATCAACCAAATTAACTCTTTGCCAGACCTTCATTAGATTAAAAAAGAGAGATCAGTTTAGAGTGTCATGCTGGGAGGACCTAATTTTTTTTTCACTTTTGAATCCAAGAGTGAAATTGATTCATTTAAAGCAAAGACATCAGGCAGCAGGTGCTTTAAGTCTGGCTCCCTTTTTTAGCCCTCCCTTTTCCTGTGCTGTTTTTACTTCCCTCTCTCCGCCCCTCTGTATTTTTTTAATAGTCTGGGTTGGAGAAAGCAAGTAACAGGACTAAAGGCAAAAATAAGAAAAGAGAAAAATAAGATAGCTGACAACTTGGCAGACCTTTTTCATGTGAGTGTGTGAGTGAGAGAGACAGAAAGAAATACAGACACAGACAGTGAGAGTAAAAGAGAGAGAGAAGTTGTGAAAAATGTGGGTGCATTCTTCCACTTTTGTTGTTAGGGAGTGTGCTAGGCAGTAAATAAGGAATTGATGGAAACAATAGCCAAGAGCACCAACACTCTGAACAAACTTGTCAGTAGGGTGATGCTGAAGAGCGCCTCACTCTAAACACTCTGTCACATTTGTGTACAAACCACTTTGAAAGACTTTGCTGACCTGCCCGTCTGCTTTTTTGAGAAAGTTCAAATGCCAAAATGCAGCCTTTTGTGTCTGAGGGAGTTCATTAAATTCATTAGTTTGACCCAGCGTTTTTCAAAGACCAAAAAGTCCACTGAATTGGAAACTAACTTCCAAAGAAGAAGGACAAACTCCTTTTTGAGGCCAACGTCAAAGCTTTTATGGCGAGAAATTGGGCCGAAAAACACAACTTCTCAATCGTTCTCAGTTATTCTGTACCATAACCAATGGATTTACATCAAAAGACAATTCAAGATGCACAATATGATATTAAGTGTTTTAAGCTTATTTATGAGCAACTCATTTTAGCAATTCAAAAGTCAACTTTACTGGACTTGCTAAAACAGATCAGCATTCAATTACACAGGCTATAGAAGTAGTTCTTACTTTACCTTTTTACTATACTAGAACTGGATAATTAAAGGTATTATAAGACAGCAATTATATAAATATTTATATATAGAGAGTGCCAATCCAAAGTTTGGGCACACCTACTTCTTGCTCTATTGTCTATTTTCTTTACTAGATGAATTTTGTAGGTTTAGAATTACATTGTTTATTGTTTATTGTCAGTTCTGCAGTGACACCGATGCAGTGAGGGGGTTTTAGTGCAGCAGTGCTGCCGTAGTTTCATTTAAACACCTCAGTGACTGCTGGGAAAGAAATAATGCACCAACCAAATAATGCCTGCTCTGTGGTACTATTTTTGGGAGTCCTGACTATTAGAGAACAGAGTAAAATGGACTAATACAGTATGTACTGTAGTTCACAAACAGATGGCCTACAGTCTGAAATTGTAGAACTACAAAGTCCATCTTTATGGTAAGTATAATTGATAAAATGGAACATAAACTGTTCTAAAATTTTTCTGCAGAATGTGAATGTCAAAACCCTGACTTATATTTAAGACATACAGTCTTTATTTAAAAAGCAAAGTCAGATGTTAGGCTTTTTATAGTATTCATTTATCTTAATTTGTGTGCATAGTCTAAGTTTGCTTATAAATGTATTATTAAGAAACATGCTGCAACAGCTGATTAAAATATGGGAAATCAATAAAAAAATTCAAACTACTAGGCTAATCCAAGGTTAGCCAGACCCAGTAGTTAAACTAAGAAGCTATTAATACAGAAACTGTGCTCTGATGTAAATAAATTCATTCATTCATTCATTATCTTCCGCTTATCCTCTATTAGGGTCGCGGTAGGGTTCCCCATGCCCATCCAGGGGAGAACGTCTCGGGCGCTGGGTGTAAATAAATTACATTTGAAAATATATTAGGTTTTTTAAAAGACAGAACATTGGAAAAAACTACACATAGCACAAAATTATATGAAACATATGTTTAAGGTGAGCGGCACAGTGGCGTGTGTGTGTGTGTGTGTGAGTGAGTGTGATCTGCCCAGCACCAGAAACATTCTCCCCTAGATGGACATGGAGAAACCCCCCCCCCCCAAGACCCTAGTAGAGGATTAAGTGGAAGATAATGAATGGATGAATGAATGAATAAATATGTTCTAGGTGCCCAGCTGTACTTTTTCAATCTTCCTGCTAATTTAATTCAGGTGAATATTTCGTGGATGACATAGCAGTAGGTGAAGCAATAAAAATTGTCCGTGGTACAATCTTTTATAGTATGATATATATGAATGAAAATAACTGCAGCATTAACAAGATAGTTAAATATCACAATATGGATATTTAGCTGCTCAAAAAACTAAATAAATTGAAAGGTCAATTATTTAGTGCATTTTCCAAAAATAAAACTGACTTAAATATTGGCATTAATTACAGCCAAAATTAATTACAGTAATAAAAGTCAAAAAAAGTTGTAACCAGTCACAGGTTCCAATGTTATACTGTTTAATTGTTAAATATAAAAAATGTAAATTTAAAGCAAATAATTAGTAACATGATTTAAAAAGCATATTTCACACCTCTGACAGTCCATTTTCCAATCTATAATCCATTCTTTAATGCACTTAAACCCTTAATACAGACACACATAAGCACACTTAACCGTTTATACATCACCACTATGTGAGTTCATGATGGCTGTAACAGTGTCATCTGCCTAGCCTGGTGGCTGCTCAATGTTTGAAAGATAATCAGCATTATTCATTACTTATTCTTTTATTAGATAAGGAACCTGCAATCTGTGCCATTGCCCCCAGGGTAGGATTAGGAGGGGGGACCTGTAGAGGCCCGGTCAAACCGGCATGTCTTGCCCCAGTGGGACCTTAAATCCAGTTACATGACAGAGCTCTCCATACAGAATGCACTTCAACCTGTCGCCGTACCATACAATTCTGTAGCCATGAATAATTTACACCATATGCAAGCCATTGACTCCCAAAACCCATGAACAGAGGACTTACTTAATTCAGTTTTATTAACCGTGTATGAGAGGAGGAAAACACACGGCAAGAGAAAAAAAGACAGGCGCTGCAGCTGCAACCAGTTAAGAATATAAAGAGTTGGAGAGAAAAAGTGGCCACACATGAGCCATCCTTCTTTATTTTTCTAATGTTTATGTCTTGCTTTAACTTTCTTTTTGCATTTTCTTTGTAATATCATTACATTCCTAACTGCTTTCTCTTTCTCTTTGGCCTTGTATATGCGTCATTATCTCAGTTATCTCTGACAGTATCAGTAGAGATTCCCAGAACCTATAAAAATCCAAATTAACAGTAAAATAAAGTATTTGCATTATTGTAAAAAATGTTTGAGATAATACATATTGCAATGGAAATACAATGTAAAATACAAAGATACACAATAGCATGTGTGTCTGATAATATTGTAGTAAAAAAATCATATTAATAGTTTATAGCATCAAATAATAACCTGGGAACGCATTAACCTAGTAAGCAAACTGGGGTCAAACATGTAGCTTTGAACAGTACTTTGAGGCATCATACAAGATATTACATGTTTAATGTAATTAAACAATAGTTCTGTATTATAAACTAAATACAAAACTGTATTAAAAACCAGCAGTTTTAAATTTTTTTATATAAAACTTTGGATGACATGCTACTTAAACAGTAATAAGGGTAAATATAATACTTTGGTCACGTGACCCTAGCGGTGAATTAAGTGGAAGACAATGAAGGAATGAATGAATGATCATATTTTGGAACTATATATCATCACTTGATTTTTAAGGAATGTTAGCAATTTAGGCATCAAATAAACATAAAACATATAAGCTACGTGCACGTACATCGAAGAGGATTAAAGATTCCTGTCCAGGAGTTTGTAGTCTCTAAGGGTAAACCTTTTTAAATCAGAAAAATAATTTACATAAAACACAAATAAAGGGTCATAATTTACATTAAGAAGCAATACAAACGCAACTATTTGCATAGGAAACCAATAAATAAATTCAAATTGATGTTGGGATGGCATGTTGGTGCAGTGGATAGTCACCTCATGACAAGAAAGTCCTTGATTACATTTTCAGGTGGGTTGTTCAATCCTTTTTTGTGTGCAGTTGCATATCTGTGTGTGTTTCCCTTTTCAAGTTTGGTGAATAAATCATATTAAAGAACGCCATTGGTTGAATTGCACAAAATTTACCAATATAACCCTGGAATAAAGGGGAATAACTAGATCTCAAATAAAATTATGTGTAATATAACAACCGCTGTAAAAATTAATAAACAATCCATAGGCTAATATACTGATATCATGAGAGCTGTTTACTATGTTACAATTGATGATTACTCTTTAAAAAAGGACTTAAACTAGTTTTAAAACAGGAACCTTCTGAATGAAATAACATCAAATGTGGTCTGAATAAACACAGCTCCTGTTAAAAAGCTGATTATTATTTAACAATGTGTTTTCTTAATAAAGGGGTTTAAAACAAAACCACTGTTTGAAGTATTTAAAATGAGAATTTATGGGACTTAATTAACCTCCTTAAGTACTTCATTATGCCACCCGCATGTAAGAGTCAACACTTGGATATTAGCTGAAAGTACATTAGCCTCTTTACTCCATTTGTTTTTACATTTTGAAATTTACATTCTGCGTACTAATAGAATGTAAATAGAATGTAAAATGTGCAAATTTACATTATCTTTTGCATTTGTCCTTTGGATTGCAGCAAGTAAAGCTTCTACACTTTTCAGAGCAATAATTGACATCCTTAAGAAAGCTGACAGTAACTAATAGTCTAAACATTCGTGATCTCTGTATGGACTTAACCATGTGAACAACTAAAAAAAATTTTAAAATCATTATATACTATTTAATTCAAAATATGTTTCCCTCACCTGTTTATATTTAGATCATATTTTAAATGGTGATGTCAAGTTATAGCAAAAGAGTTCTGATTTGGATTTAATATATATATATATATATATATATATATATATATATATATATATATATATATATATATATATATATATTTGTGTGTGTGTGTGTGACCTACTGTACTTAGTACAAGTGATTAAAAGAGAGTTAACCTTTCTTTTTCATACAGTTGTAACCTATACTTACTTAATTTTCAAATCTGACCTTATCTTCTTTCAGTGTTATTGTTTGCATTACTACTTACCTTTGACGAAAATACTGTGTGCTTACCTTTTCCCGCTGATTATGGTGCTAAGTTACTGTTTGTCATATATAATACTGATTTAGAACATCAGCACCTCTGATTAATCTGACTTCAAAAAGTGGTTTAGTCCATTGAGGCTTTTATTTTTCCATCCAGACAGACATAATTGTGCTGTTGAATTAATCTGTATAGCTTTGCATCACCTCGAATTTGAAGCAAGCATTATGTTCATGGATTACATGTCCCAGGAGATGGCTATAAATTGAGAACAATAAGAAGCCTACAACCTAGTCTTTTGGGACTCAATATTGCCCCTAATAATCTCTGAAAAATACCTCTATTGATATTTAAAAAATGGTAATAGGCTGTCAAATGAGATCACACCCAGGGAGGAACTGTCTATGCACAGCCTTCTGACAGTGTTTTCAGGCTTGTCACTTAAAATTTCATGGATCAGAACTCTTAAAATACATTGAAATTTCAAACAATATATTTTTAAAATCACATAAAATCACACATAAATAAATTAATTACTTAATTAATTGATTAATTAAAAAATAAAATAAATACAATAAATAAAATTAATAATAATAATAATAATAATAATAATAATAATAATAATAATAATAATAATAATAATAATAATAATATTTTTAGAAAGTACTACAAGCAAATAACAGAAAGCCAATATTTTGTGACCACTAATTAAAACAACGTCAGAAGGTTTTTGAGATTCTTGTCTGGTAGGTTTTTCCTGCAGTTTTTCTACAGACTGTGGATAGTTCTTAAAAATTCATTCATCTGTTCTTAAAAATTAAAATTAGAACTCAATAGCGGTCATCCTACCAGTTTTGGGATTACATGGTAACTTTTTATTTCTGTTTTCTCTTTCTTTTTGTCACCCTTTTTTTCTTACTTTTAATTTTTTATCCTTAAAATATCTTTTTGTAAGTTCAGTCATGTGTTTGAATCATTGCTATGCTATACTAAAAAATAGATCAGAAAAGGTCAGAACCCTACTCTAAAATCTTATCATATTAAGCATTTTTAATACAGTATTTTGATTATAAACTGAATCACTTCATGAAGATAACTAACATGAATAAATGAAACAAAACAAATGTGTTTTTTGTTTGTTTTTTTTGTTTTTTAATTTCTATTTAAGATATTGTTTTGCATAAAAGTATATGTGTATTCAATGGGGGGGCATCTCTCAACCTCTCTCTGCCTGTCTGCCTGTCTGTCTACCATCTAACCTACCTACCTATATCTATCCATCCAGAAGACTTCACTCTGTCTTTATCACTAATTAATTATGATCTCACATTCCTTTTTTATCATTGTTCTTTTCTGCGAAAAGAAAATACACTATATTTAAAATAATGTAAATTAGGGTTTAATTAATGATCTGTCATGATCTTTTGTCTTGTCCTTGTGTTAAAATCTATTGTACATTAAATACCTCAATAATATTGGTCTTATGTTTTAATTATTGATTGATTTATAAGTCTTTTTTTATTTTTTATTTTATTCGTTTATTTTATCAGACTAAGATATGCCTAACATTAATATTATAAAGTGAGGCTGTGGCCTTAAAGCAATTTACTTAGCTAAATGAAGTTTTTGGAAATGGCCGAACTTAAAATGTCAGTGTTTTTTGACAACTTCATTCCCCTATGCCCATCCAGGGGAGAACGTTTCAGGCGCTGGGCAGATACACCCAGGACAGGGCGCCAATCTATCGCTGGGCACACACACACACACACAGACACGCACACAAACACACTCTTCATGGGGCAATTTGGAAAACTCCATTGACTTGATCCATGTTTTTGGACTGTGGGAGTAAACTGGAGAACCCGGAGGAAACCCACGCGGACACGGGGAGAACATGGAAACTCCACCCAGATGGGGATTCGAACCGGGAATTCCTAGCGCTGAGAGGCAAACGTGCTAACCACTAAGCCACCATGCCGCCCTTTTTGACAACTTAAGCACAGTTAATATTAATATTTAACCCAAACCCTCCTAGTTTGTAAACATAAAGATGTTAAAGTTAAAGTTTTCATAGCTATAGTTAGACATTGTTGCTATTTGTTGTGCTCTTACTACTGACCTTCAGTTCAAAGCTTTAATTCAGTGGTTTTTAAAGTTGGTCATTATAGGAAATTTTTTAATACAACACAAGCTTAAAAAAGGCTTAAAGAAGACCCTGCACTGCTCATCACACAATCCAAATGTCATCTAATTTGTTGCTAAAGCATGCTAACTTACCCTTTTAAAATAATATATTGGTTTGAGTATTGGGTTGAGTGGGATGTAGCAATAATCCTCAATACGATAATCTAAAACATGGTAAACTTCCACCTGTTTTATGATTTCCAATATAGAAACAATGAATGATCTGTTTAGATCTATAAAAATGAAAATGCAGGGAGTGGTAGCTTAGTGGTTAGGGTGTTGGACTATCAATCTGAAGGTTGTGGATGCAAATCCCAGGTCAACTGAAGTTGACCAATGTGGGTTCTTATACAAGGCCCTTATCTCTCAAGGCCCTTAACTCTCATTGCTCCAGGGATGTTGTGGCCAATCCTGTGCTCCCTTTGGAAGTCGCTATGGATAAAAGCACCTGCTAAATGACCAAATGCAATGAAACATTGCATTTGAACATTTTTTTATTACTGAACATTTTTTTATTACAAAAATGTACATCTTTATAAAATATTTCATATGCTTGTGAAACTTACTTTGATAGTGGAAAAATTTAATAATTATAAAATGTAATAATTATAATTATTTTTACTTGTATCGTTCTTTTTCGAATTGTTGAATAAAATATTTAAAAGAATAAGCTACAGTAAAACAATGGACAAACCAAAATGTTTTTATTTTATTTTCATCAGAGATACCATTATTTCTCGATTAAACTGGACTTCATATTCATTTACAATCAGTGGTAATGTAACGTTTCACCTGAATTGTGAGGTGACTGTAAGCAACTTTTGAAATCTGAGTAGAAAGTAAGGATCTAAACACTTCAGCATTCAGCATTGTTTGACAGATAATGTGGAATCCTCAAAGTAGTAAAAAGAATTTTGATTTAGAATTTGGCTTTAGTCATTAGTCATTTGGAGATTTACATGCAGTCTAATTTGACCCTTCCGTCCTTGAGTGCTACCAGTGGTTTGCATGTAGGGACATTTACATTAATGAAGATGTCTGTGAATTTTTGTATTTAGCAATGCTACTCATAGCTGCTTGAGAGGGTGCAATTAAACATCTAAACCTGTAAAAAAAATCCATTATGCTTATTAAACCCCTTGAATTAAAACTATATGTATATTTAAAAAACCTTATTCAGTCACTCGAACTTAATGAACTTGGCATGTCCTTTTCATTCTGAAAACTAAACTGAAAGTGCAAAGACATACAAAAAGGCAGCAAAAGTTGCTAAAGTAAAGTTGTGACAAAGCATTTTAAGATATTCGATTATCATTGGCATTTGGTAATATACATACTGTACATTTCTGTCAACAGACAGTTATTGACCATTAAACTAATTTAATAATAATAATAATAATAATAATAATAATAATAATAATAATAATAATAATAATAATAATAATAATAATCCAGGGCGGCACGGTGGCTTAGTGGTTAGTACGTTCGCCTCTGGCGAACCGGGTTCTCCGGTTTCCTCCCACAGTCTAAAAACATGGATCAAGTCAATTGAATTCTCAAAATTGCCCCATATAGAGTGTGTCTGTGTGAGTGAGTGTGTGCCCAGTGATGGATTGCCGCCCTGTCCTGGGTCTATCTGCCCAGCGCCCGAGATGTTCTCCCCTGGATGGGCATGGGGAACCCCACCGCGACCCTAATAGAGCATAAAGCGGGAGATAATGAATGAATGAATGAATGAATGAATGAATAAAAATAATAATCCATCTATTATCTTCTATCTATTAATTTGAAGAACTCGATTGACGTTAATCCATGTTTTTGGACTGTGGGAGGAAACCGGAGAACCCGGAGTAAATCCACGCGGACACAGAGAGAACATGGAAATTCCACCCAGATTGGGATTCGAACCGGGAATCCGCTGAGAGGCAAACGTGCTAAACACTCAGCCACTGTGCCGCCCTAATAATAATAATAATAATAATAATAATAATAATAATAATAATAATAATAATAATAATAAAACCAAAATTTTGTTATAAATGTCACTTTGATCAATTGATTTTGAGCCAACCAATCAGTGATAATGAAAAAGGTTGTATTTTTACAGTCATTTTTGTCACAGCTTTTAAATTAAAGGTAAATGTCTACACTATGAACATCTTCAGTGTTTTAGTTTATTCTGATGGCATGAAGGCAAATATTACAATAAAAAAAATAAAAACTTTACAATCAAAATGTTGGTCTAAAACTAAAGTCTTTAAAAGAAAATTAACTAGCTAAGTGATGAAAAAATAAATATGTTGTCTCACACTTCCAAAAATCGTATAAAATTAATACACATATACAACCTTTGGTTTGGAATAATTCTATTTCTATTCTAATTATAATTCTTTATTGATTTTCCAAATTACCTTCTAAAGTAAACTCAAGTTAAATGTTCTTCTTCCTATTAACATTATTAGTAGTAGTAGTATTAGTAGTGTTGTTGTTGTTGTTGTTGTTGTTGTTGTTAATATTTTCAGTTCATCTATCCATGCATTTAAAATAATGCCATAACATAATCTTAAAGTTCCAGATACCTGTTTATTTACAAAGTAAAATAAATTCTTCTATGATTCTGGTGTGTAAAAAGGTGACATTAAAAGTAAATTCCTTCTTCAGGTTTGTTCAGTTAAAATGATTAACAAACGTATATTTTAAATAGATTCTAAAGGTTTCTAATATAAAATTTAAGCAATACTTCACTAGTGTAATTCTATGAATTGACTAGATACTTTGACGTGGTACCATTTGTAGTTATTTTAAAGACTACATTCTTTAAAGCCATTGTAACAAAGCTTATGGTATTTTAATACATCTTTGTATTTGTATAGGCAAAATCGCCCATAGCGCAATAACTGTAACTGTGTTTATATGTTCGTCCTCTAGAGGGTGTTATGTTCATTGCCTGCATGAAGGTCAAAGTTATTTTGTTGCCTCCATGTGAAGAGACAAAAGGGTACGACCTTCCTCCCTCGCTACTTTTGTTTATTTTTGATTTTCTTTTGTTAAAATTCCTTTTTTGAGCAAAACACAAATAAAAATCTAAGAAGCAACAAATCAAAGTCCCACATGCACTCAATAATTAAATTTAATGAATTTGATTCATTTCCGGGCAGCACGGTGGCTTAGTGGTTAGCACATTCGCCTCTCAGCACTAGGGATTCCCCATCTGGGTGGAGTTTCCATGTTCTCCCCGTGTCTGCGTGGGTTTTCTCCGGGTTCTCCGGTTTCCTCCCACAGTCCAAAAACATGGATCAAGTCAATTGAATTCTTAAAATTTCCCCATATAGAGTGTGTCTGTGTGAGTGAGTGTGTGCCCAGCGATGGATTGGCACCCTGTCCTGGGTGTATCTGCCCAGCGACCGAGACGTTCTCCCCTGGATGGGCATGGGGAACCCCACCGCGACATCAAAAGAGGATAAAGTGGGAGATAATGAATGAATGAATGATTTATTTCCATACAACTTGTTACAGGAGAGGTTTTGAAAATGTAACTTATGTAACTTAACTGGTCTTAAAGTTTTCAAACTGCAGAAAAAGGTTCAAATATATGCAAATAAAAATCTAATACCATTAATTATCAAACACAGTTATACAAATAAAACAGGCAATAATTAGCTAATTAATCCATTATCAAGGTCTTGGGGGATTTCTCCATGCCCATCCAGTGGAGAACGTTTTGGGCGCTGGCAGATACACCCAGGACAGGGCGCCAATCTATCGCTGGGCACACATCCACTCACACAGACACACTCTATATTGGCTAATTTTGGAGAATTAAATAGGCCTTGATCTATGTTTTTGGACTGTGGGAGGAAACCTGGAGAACCCGGAGGAAACCCACGCAGACACAGGGAGAACATGGAAACGCCACCCAGATTGGGATTCGAACCTGGAATCTCCAGCACTGAGAGACAAATGTGCAAACCTGCCACTACTTATGTTATTTTATAATATTTATTAAAATTGTCACAAATGGAAACCTGATTTTTCATTTACTCTAACTATTAGATGACATGTTGTCAATATAGATACTTTCTTAAATTAGGGCCACCTCTGACCTATAGTACCAGAGCCAGCCAACAGTGATCTATCTCCCCTTGATGGTCATGGGGTATATATATATATATATATATATATTCATTCATTCATTCATTATCTTCCGCTTATCCTCTATTAGGGTCGCGGTGGGGTTCCCCATGCCCATCCAGGGGAGAACGTCTCGGGCGCTGGGCAGACAATCCATCGCTGGGCACACACTCACTCACACAGACACACTCTATAGGGGGCAATTTTGAGAATTCAATTAACTTGTTCCATGTTTTTGGACTGTGGGAGGAAACCGGAGAACCCGGAGGAAACCCACGCAGACACGGGGAGAACATGGAAACTCCACCCAAATGGGGATTCGAACCGGGAATCCCTAGCGCTGAGAGGCGAACGTGCTAACCACTAAGCCACCGTGCCGCCCTATATATATATATATATATATATATATATATATATATATATATATATATATATATATATATATATATATATATATATATATATATATATATATATATATATATATATATATATATATATATATAATCAGTGATACTCCTTTTTAATTTAATTCATATTACTTTGTCCACCATTGTATTCACTTATTCATTCATTCATTATCCTTGGACTGTGGTAGGAAACGGGAAAACCTGGAGGAAACCCACACGGACACAGGAAGAACATGGAATCTCCACACAGATTGGGATTCGAACCTGGAATCTCCAGCACTAAGAATCTCCAGCACCACTTATACTGTTTTGAAATCAACAAATACACACATTTGCTAAGATAGACATAATTTGCATTGTTTTAACCCAAAGGAGCAATGAAGTTGCTTTGTTGGATTTTAAACAGCTCACTGCAGGTGAGTTTCACTATAATTTTAGAGATGAATGTGTGTTTTTGCCTCTTTTGCTACCCAACCCAATTCTCAGATTTGCCCTGTGTCAATGGCTCATGGGTGTTTTGTGGTGTTATTGAAGTAATAAGATGATTGCAACTGTTAAAAAGCTGTTAGCTGTTAGATTTCCAAAGTTTTTAGCATACAATAATTTCTGGTTTTGTTTAAACCAGACATTATTGAGTGTTTCTATTAATCTGTTAACAGATGTCTATCAAGGGACCAAGCAACACTTGTATTAAAAAATAGATGAATGCATTGATTTGTTAGTTCAGAGACCAACTGTGTTACAGAAATTTTCCTTTTTATGGCCCTTCACCAGGACCTTATTAGCAAGACTTAACAGCAAAGGTTATTGTCTTTAGATTGCTAGTGATGTTAATGTTGGCTCATGTTATTGACAGTGCAAAAGGCTGGTCTTCAGTTGGTAAATGTATCATTATGTGTAGTAAATTAGTTATAATGTATAATATGAAACAAATGGCATGTCTTAAATACACTTTGTCAAACAGAAAATCTTTTTTTTTAATTAAATTCATTAGTTTATCTTTTTTTGAAGGACCCAGAGGAAATCCACACGGTCACGTGGAGAACATGGAACCTTCACTTTCGAAGTTTCGAATCTGGAATCCCCAGCACTGAGAGGCGAACGTGCTAAACACTAAGCCCCCGTGCCACCCTTTGTGCATTATATAAATGCTATTTAAATTAATAAATAGACAATGATTGTCTACTTAAAAATTCTTGGCTTAATTTTAGTCAATTTAGGCTTTTCCTAAAATGTAATTTTTAGCGAAACATTATATATAGCACAGTAGAACAGGTGATCTTTTTGAAAAATAAAGAGCTGAGGGTTCATAGAGAGGCTCCTCTTGGGAGTCTGTAAAATATATTGATTAAATGTCTGTTTTGTTAACATGCTTTTGTGTTTTCCATTAGTCATTGCAAGCAGGTAGTCCTGAACAATCTACTTTCAATTTGGGGACAAATAACTCTTTATCTAAATATATAACCAGAAATCCACCTCACTCCTACGCCTTTTTTTTTTCACTTACCAACAACCTTTATCATCTTTGTGTCTTTCACTTCCTCCACTTGATGATGTTCTCTCCAGTATATCTCTCCTCCCATTTCTCTTTCATGCGCGCCTCTTTTCTCTGTACCTGCTGGTGTGTTTAAGGGTTTAATTGCCTCTAATTTGTCCACTAAAGGCCTGCTATTATGTGACGCAGCAAAGTTGTGACCAAATTACACCCTTTTATGCGAGTTGAGTGGTGATTCCCAGTTCACTGATGGATGAATGAATGGAAGCATGCATGGACTGATGGATGCATGGCTTGATGGGTGGTTGGATATAGAAGGGCTTCTTTGGTCATTCTGAGTGAATAATCCAAATGGCTGAGGCGTATCTGACAGTCCATTACCCGCTCAAAGCTCGGTTCTGACTGGATGAGCCATTAGCACATGGCAACTCGGTTCTGCACTAGAAAAACACTGGGTGAAAATCGAGTGAACATGTACACCTGGTAATTATCATGATTCTCAAACAGACAGGGGGTTTTGAGCTACAGTATTTCAAACATTCTGCTCCTGACCCTGTGTAATAGGTTAATGTGATTTTTGTTCATGTAATCAATTCATTAACCAGCCAATCAAAAGAGTTAAATATGTATCTTATTGTTTGGGCCAATTCACATGGATTACATTTTGCCAACTTTTTTCCTGAACATACAATGTGTGCTGACCTATAAGCACAAAAACACAACACAGATAAACATTTATTTTGCTTTAAGTAGGTGGTAATTAAAGATGTTTTCATCTCAAATATTTGAAATACCTATACATGTTAATTTATTTATAAAATTTATGAATTTATTTATTTATAAAATATACGAGAGGCAGAGACTTGTATTAAAATCTCCCTTTATCTCCTTTTATATTTTCGAATCTCCTGTTATTCTGAGCCCATATAGTTCAGTTTAATTGATTGTTGGGGGTTTATTAAGTATTAAGCTTTGATGTCCAAATTATACCCTCATTATGTTTAAATATATCGTCATACAACTCCTAATTGAAATCCAATATCAATTTTAATATTAAATATTTGGATTATATTGGCTAAAAGTCATGTAAAAAAATGTAATGTAAAAATGTAAGCCACACAAAAATGTATTTAAACTTTCTCCTATACCCCATCAAATCAATTTGTGTGACAGCAGAAAATTAAAATATTGTTTAAGTGACTCACCCTCCATAATGCATTACTGTTGGTATTATACTTTAGATTTTTAACTTATCTATAAACTAAAAATCTTTCTAGGGCCCTAAACTTTACTGTGTATCAATCCATATAGTGGGTATGGAAAGAGCTGATAAAGAAAGTGGATGACCTTACAATAAGAGGTAAAGTTAATATGATAAATGAAAACAAAGTTGGATGTAATTAGTGGTTTTGGCTGCTTCTTCCATCTATGTGAAATTGCTGCAAAAAAACTTGCTGCTTTAAATGCATTCAAATGTTTCTCTATCAGCTGCAATATGTGTATTGTTGAATTGTCAGGCACATATATTTAAAGTTCTGTTTGATTTTTGGTGCTTAATATTAAGTGATTAGATGGTGAGAACAAAATTTACTCTAAATCAAATGTAACCTGTGGAGGCTTTCAATATTCATTGTTTGATTCTTCACTTTTATGCTGAAAATATGGAAGCCCATTTCATAACAAAACATATATGTGATACAAAACACAGAACAAAAATTACAAATCTAAAGCAAAATTTTGAGTTTTCAAGCTTGTTAAAGTTTGCTTTTATCATATTCAACACAGCTTTAAGATTACATGGTGTGCTGGAGTCAATTCTAACATTTTACTGAGTAAAAGGTCTAATAAAAACTCTGGAGAAGCCACATCCATCCTGTCCATAGCAGGGTAGACAGACAAATGCATTCACAAATATTTACATATGTGGCAGTTAAATTCATATGAGCAGGACCTAGTTTCTGTAGTAAGCATATACATACATGCATGCATACAACAATAGAAGACAGCATACTGGAAATTAAACTCTTTTTGTACCTTTATGATGGCAAGAGTGGTGACCACTACACTGTATAAGTTTGTAACTTCTTAATAATGCTCAGGAGTGCATTTCTTTAAAAAAATTAAGCTGTTATTTAAAACATTTGTTGATTTAGTTCCTCAGCAAAAAACTTCAGAAATAATAGATTTGTTACTGGCTTGACAAAATAGAAAAAATTCTCCATAACGTTCTTGTATAATAAAATCATGGAAACATTTAACTGCTTCATTTAATGCTTGAGTCAAAAAATTCCAAAAAATTCCAAAAACAGTCTATATGAAGGCTACATTAGCTGTTAAACAAATATCAATGTTAGGAAATAGTAGTAGTGATTGAAATCTCAATTAATTCTGATTAACCCTGGCAATCAAATACCTATCATGTTCATGCAATGCTACAAATATAGAGTGTCTTTTTGTTGATGTAGAGTATGCTATGTTGAAAAAAAATGTCTTCATCTTTTTTTTATGTGAAAGGAGTGAAAGTCAAATTAATTTAGTAAGTACATGATTTTTACCTTAGTACCTAATGTACTCTTAAATTTAAGATTTAAATATTAAAATACAGGCAGCACGTTGGCTTAGTGGTTATTCAGGGGATTCAGGTTTGAATTCCAATCTTGGTGGATTTTCCATGTTCTCCACGTGTTCACGTGGGTTTCCAACAGGTTCACTGGTTTTCTGCCATAGGCCAAACACATGGATTTAAGGTCAATTGAATGTTCTAAATTTCCACATATAGAGTGTGTTTGTGTGTATCTGCGTGAGTGAGCGTGTCCAGTGGTGTCCTTTCCTGGGTGTATATGCCCAGTGCCCGAAATGTTCTTTCCTGGGTGGGCATGGGAAACCCCCCTGCAACCCTAATAGAGGATTAAGCAGAAGATAATGCCTGACTGAATGACAAATATCTGAATAGAAGTATACAATTAATTTATCCTTAGAAAACTTTTACCATACTTCCCTTAATGTATGCCAATACACAACTTCAATTAGGGTAATTATTTACCCTAATTGAAGTTGTGTCATACTGAATAACTAAAATCAATACAATTGGTGTTGCTGGTGGTGACTGATATGCTTGATATCAGTGTTCATTATACAAGGAGCAAATTCATAATAGATTCATCATGTTTAAAGTAGCTCAATCCATGATAATTGTTAATGCACATTGTGTCAGAATACTGTATGATTTTTATATACACTATAGATATGCTATTGACTTTGTAATGAACAGTAAGATACTGTTACACTCGCCTACCTAGAGATTAAAGCAGCTGCGCATCGAAAGCGCAGAGCCGTCGCGTTCTAACGCGCTGAAGGGAGCCAGGCACGCAGGTAGCAGGGAAAAGGAATTTTATTAAAGGTGTAGAGACACCACAAAACACAGGTACCGACGAGTGAACATAAACTAAACCACGAAGTGCACCGAGTACCGGGAAAGAAGGAAATAAATACAAATGAAAACCAATCACGTGCACAAAACCACCAATGAACAGAAAGAGACAATTAAACAAACTAAATTACATTAATTAAAGTAAATTAACAAACACAGAACAGGTGCCCTAGGCACCCGTTACAGTACCCCCACCCCTACGGTCACGCAACGGGAGGACGCGACCAAGAGAAAAAAAAATAAATAAATAAAAATCCGGGGGGGGGGAGGGGCGGGGGGGTCCTCCGCCCTCCTCGAGCCCACTGGCTATGCAGTTCGGTGGGCGCCCTCTGCGGACGAGGCGTGGGATGTGCCCTGTGGCTTTATGTCGAGGTGGACGCCCTCGGCTGATCAGGAGGGAACCACGCCCTCTGGCTGCGGAGTTCGGTGGACGCCCTCTGCGGATGAGGCGTGGCATGTGCCCTGTGGCTTTATGTCGAGGTGGACGCCCTCGGCTGATCAGGAGGGAACCATGCCCTCTGGATGTGCAGTTCGGTGGACGCCCTCTGCGGATGAGGCGTGGGATGTGCCCTGTGGTTTTTGTCAAGGTGGACGCCCTCGGCGAGTGCGGAGTGGGCCACGCCCTCTGGCTGCGTGGCGAGGTGGGTGCCACTGGTGCACTGACTGGGCGGCGAGCGGCCCCTGGGCCTCGGACTGGGCGGCGAGCGGCCCCTGGACCTCGGGCAGGGCGGCGAGCGGCCCCTGGACCTCGGGCAGGGCGGCGAGCGGCCCCTGGACCTCGGGCAGGGCGGCGAGCGGCCCCTGGACCTAGGGCAGGGCGGCGAGCGGCCCCTGGACAACGGGCTGGGCGGCGAGCGGCCCCTGGACAACGGGCTGGGCGGCGAGCGCTGGGTGGACCTCGGCGGGCATGCACGCTGGGTGGACCTCGGCGGGCACGCACGCTGGGTGGACCTCCACCTCGGGATCGCCATCCTGCACACAGTAAAGGTACACCCCCACCGCTACACCAAAGAACAGGGCAATCTCCATCTCAGACTGCCCCAGATTCACCCCATTGCCGGCACACTCCTCCATATTAATGGACACAATCGGCAACTCCGGTACCGCCCCCTCGCAGCGCGATCCAGACACGGCGCGATCCGGTGCGGCCGCGTCACGTGGCTGCCCCGCAGCGCACGTGCTGAGCTCAGCGGCCGCGCAACGCGCGCGCCGCGTCTTGGCTCCGCGCCGGCGGCGCGCACCGCGTCTGGATCTCACGACGGGGGGCTTTACAAACTGGACTGGGCTATCAGCCCAGAACTCCTCAGAGATCAGGAGGGTACGAATGGGCAGAATATGTCCATACAGGTATGACTCGCCCGCCTCATCGGACACCTCGACCAGCTCGAGGCCCTCCTCAGCACGGAGCGCTTCATACCCGTACCTCCACATAAACTCATCATCGGAGTCATAATACTCCAATATCACTACATCGGAGCCGTCCTTACGGCTCCGGGACGGCGGGCTGCACATAGCGGCGCACTCGCGGTCACGACGGAGGGCGCCGCGAGTATGAGGCTATACGCTATACGGCCCCGCAAAGAAAAATTTAAAAATGAGCTTACCTGGGCTCTGGACTCCCCAAATGAATGGCACTTCGTGATGTTACACTCGCCTACCTAGAGATTAAAGCAGCTGCGCATCGGAAGCGCAGAGCCGTCGCGTTCTAACGCGCTGAAGGGAGCCAGGCACGCAGGTAGCAGGGAAAAGGAATTTTATTAAAGGTGTAGAGACACCACAAAACACAGGTACCGACGAGTGAACATAAACTAAACCACGAAGTGCACCGAGTACCGGGAAAGAAGGAAATAAATACAAATGAAAACCAATCACGTGCACAAAACCACCAATGAACAGAAAGAGACAATTAAACAAACTAAATGACATTAATTAAAGTAAATTAACAAACACAGAACAGGTGCCCTAGGCACCCGTTACAGATACATTCTATTTATTAATTAAAATAAATATATTTAATCTTTTGAAGTAAATCTGTTTACGCATGTAAGTCTAATGCACGTTAAGTACATTTCACACCACAAATGTTTAAAATGTATTTTTTCTTAGATAAATTTGAAGTTTATTTATTTATATAGTACCTTTTTAGAAGAGCATTCTATTTTATTTTAGAAGAGCAACTATCTTTACAATGGTCTAAGCTATAACTTAAGCTATAAACTCCCTGGTATTTGATTTTCATTCATACATCATACATGTGTTCAGGCCAACAGAAACCAGATATGTCCAATCAACAATAGTTAAAATAAATGAGTATTCATTAAGGTCTTGTGACATTCCCTTTTGATGCACAAAGTTCTGTACTGTGGTCTCCTGGCAGGGTTGCATACCTGTTACTTTAACATAAATTAAAGGTTCAGTCCAGTTAAAATAAAATGTGTCCAATTAACAATAGTTAGAATGGTAGAATGAGTTTAGTCCTCAAAGTCTTGCGAATGAATCAGCTGATCCTTAGAGATAATGAAAGTGCTTCCAGGTTATTACTATAGCATCCTGAAAGAGATACCTGACAGAAGCTGGTATCATTAGTAAAAACAGAAATGTAGAGAATGTAGAGAAGTTAAGCACAACTGAAGCATGAATAACAATAGCCACTGTATTCAACTGCCTACATGAATATTGACTCTACAACTGACTCTAATTAGCAATCTCTGATTAATGGTCGTCTGGAGTGGAATAAAGCAAAGTTACCCAATGTCAATTATAAACTTCTAAACGTTATGTTTATATTTGCCAAATTAATAAAAAAAATACACCCTAAAAGATGTTGTGGTTTATGAAGTCTTTATGAACTTTGAATGGTTTCAGAATTTTTAGAGGGAACATCCACTGAGTGGATACAGGCTACATGTATAAAAAGCTTTCCTTCACATGTTACTAACACATTTACAGTTTTGTTTCTTTCTTTTCTTTCACTCTTCCTTTTGAAGGGGTTGGTTGACCTTTGTAAATATAAATAAAATGTTTACTATTACTTAATTAAATCGGAGTGAGCTGGGCTGTGTCGATGTATCTTTCTGTGTGTGTGTGTGTGTGTGTGTGTGATGGGGGATTTTGGCCCCTTTGTGTGTGTCCGTCCTGCGCTGTCACACACTTTAATGCGACCCTCTATTCTCTGGCATTCACAACTCCCTACAATGACATTCAATAAGGGTTGAAGGCAGTGAAAACCTGGTTATTTTTATATATTCTTTCCTGGAGCCTGTGGGGGCCCGCATGCACAAATTAAACACTGCGTTTAACCAGGCAGCCTTGCACTGGCCCCTGCAAAGAATGATACACTAACTCGTGCAGTCATTCTCGCTTTAATTCAGCTAAAAACTATACAAATAAAAGATTTTAGGTATGCAATACTAATTTAATTCCAACATTAACACTGCCCCAATAAATGCAATGGTTTCGATGTTAAGCCTTTGTGTACATTTAAAACACTCTAGGTTATTAAGCACTGAAGAGGAGAATTTACCAGTAAGCTTCACAGGGTTACAGAGAAAATTCAAAGTGGAAAAATTAAAATCAGATTATGGTAATCCAATACAATAAAATAATTAATCAGATACTAAAGTGCCCAGCGATGGATTGGTGCCCTGTCCTGGGTCTATCTGCCCAGCGCCCGAGACGTTCTCCCCTGGATGGGCATGGGGAACCCCACTGCGACCCTAATAGAGAATAAGCGGGAGATAATGAATGAATGAATGAGATACTAAAGTTTTACTTAAATATAATAAGTCAAGTTGTTATATTTGTGTATTTATAGTTTCACGTCACTAAAATGTTTACTTAAAGCAAATATATTGGTTAATTAATGGTTATATCTAAACGTGCTAGATATGATGCCATTCAAAAAACTATTTTAAAGTAGATAGAAAAACATGATAGGCAATTACTCTCTTGTTTTTGGAAACTGAAATAGGGGGGGGATGAAGTTTGTTAATTTAATGCAATTAAATTGAGAAAAGTCATTTTTATGTATATTTTACAATGTCTATATACATATATAAGTTACAACTATTTGTAAACTGCTGCGTGAATGCAAGGATTATTGTTCTATGTGGGTTTTGAAGTACTTTATGAAAACAGAATATGGAGGATATATTTTAACATCACATTAAGTTGAATAATATTGACATGATTGTTAAAACAATTATTTTACCTTTAACGTAAGGCTATAATCATGCTCTCATAGTCTTTATACGTCCTATTGTTTTGTTCAAATGTTGCAGCGTCTTGTGCTGGATGCAAAACTGTCAGTGATGGAGAGGTGCAGGTGCATCCGAGTCAAAGCATTGGGGTAGACCTGCGTTATTCCGCGAATAAGCTCATGCCCAGGTGAATAAAGGGGAAATTAAAAAGGCAATAGTGTCTGTGCGATCAATAGCTGGAGGGGGAAAAATGACAACTTTAAAACGACACTGAAAAGTGATAGTATCTAAAATGTAGGCGTAAACGGGGCAGATCCGCGTCTTGCAGCGTGGGTGGGGTTGACAAGAATAGACTACATTATGCAGTTCATTTAGTTAACAAGTGAAATAATGGGGAAGCGTGCAGTGTGAATACTCCGAGAAAAGGCACAAAACCCTATTGAGAAAAAGCGAGAGAGAGAGAGAGAGAGAGAGAGGGATGCACGGTCTCGAACTTATTTAAGAGGCCTGCTGTGGATCCACAGCATCATTCTGATGTGAGGCTTTGCGCTCGAGCAAGTCGCCGCGAGTTAAACGAAACTTTTCTAACTAGTTGCACCGCAGAGCAGATTCCTCTTTCATCCGCGCCTGATCCTGCAAGTAAAGATGCCGCGCTCTTTTTTAGTGGACTCCTTGATTTTGCGGGAATCGAACGAGAAGGGCATCGAGAACAACAACAACCCCCCGCCGCTTCTCCCCTACTCCGTGCACCCGACCCACGCTCTTCATGGGCTCACGGCCGCCGCGTCCTGTCACGCCCGCAAAGCGGGACTGCTGTGCTTCTGTCCGCTCTGCATGGCGGCCGCCGCGTCCCAGCAACTCCACCCGGCTCCTCCCGCGATCCCGCTGCTGAAAGCGGCGGCTGCCGCGGCTTCCTTCCCGGGTTTCAGTTCGCAGTGCTGTCCGTCGCTCGCGCGGCAACACTCGCCCTCCAGCGGCATACACCTGAACCACGCAGCCGGACTGTACCAGAGCGCCTACCCGGTCACAGACCCGCGGCAGTTCCACTGCATGTCTATCGGTAAGTCTTAATTTATGTTGTTTTTATCTTTCAGTATCCGTATCAAGCTGGAATACAACTCTATCCCAACTTACATCTAATACCAAGTATTAGTACATTACTTTTGAAAAAATAATAAGTTTTTATATTCCTATGCATAAGCCCTATGTAAAAAGAAATATATAGGATTTTTTTACATAGTGAGGGAAATTACTCGTTTAATACATTTAATCTAATTCTGCGGCTCGTACAGCTACTTAAATACCCAAACACGAAACCATTAGTGGCCCTGTGAATAAAGCAGAATAATATATTTCCCCCCTCATCAGTATTGTTGACTGCTAAAAAGGTGAAATTGGACTATTTTGGACTAGTGGTGTAATATTGACTAAAGTACACAATGTTTCCTATTCCATCCAGATTCCAAGTGTAATAGTTTGAGATAGTCTGACAAAATAGCTAAATAAACAAATATTTTAACTTTGTAAGCACAGTAACTGACCTCGTAGATTCAATGCATTGAGAATAAACCTTTACTAATAAAATAAAACTTTATTATTAAACCCATATTGCACTGCACCTGTAGACTAAGGTGTGAGTTATGGATTCGGGAATAGTTTTGCAGCATTGCTCCATTAAACCATAAGGGGGTACTATTAACCATATGTTTTGCTAAACTCAGGTCAGGTTTGGATGCTTTAGTTGTGCTTAATTAATAATCCTATTTTTATCTATGAAAAAAAAATACAGCAATTTTACTAACTTCTCTTTTTGTATTTACAGAAAACAGCAACAGTCAACTCCAAAGCAGCAAACGCATGCGCACAGCATTTACCAGCACACAGCTGCTGGAGCTGGAGCGTGAGTTCACATCCAACATGTACCTGTCCAGACTGCGCCGCATTGAGATCGCCACATACCTAAACCTGTCTGAGAAACAAGTCAAGATCTGGTTCCAGAACCGTAGAGTCAAACACAAGAAAGAGGGTAAAGGAGGCTCCCATCGCTCTGGCTCGTTGCACTGCAAGTGCTCATCCGCACGCTGCTCAGAGGAAGAGGATGAGACACCGATGTCACCTTCATCATCAGGAAAAGATGACACAGAGCTCTCTGTTAGCCCATGAACATTTGTCAGAATGAGGGGTTTTGCCCATCCACTTCTTACTAAGCTGAAATCAAATCCAGAGCTTAAAATCCTGTAGCTTCTGTGGTTCCCTACAAATAGCCAGTTCATATGGGTTTGTGTAGCAGAATAAAGACATGGGATGGAAGTCTGACTGAAAATATCATCGCTCCAGCAATAGATACACAGTAAGCAAAATGCAAAGCTGGTCTAGGGAATTGCAAACAATCCCATATTTTAATTCATTGGCTACAAAGAAACTGTGGGGGTGACTGTGTAGTTTTGAAACAGAACTTGCCTGAACTGACTTATATATTTTGTCTAAAAATGATTACATCAAGTAGATGTTTTAAAATTCTGTTGCACTTAAATTAATTTTGCTAGCAAGCTTGCTAGATGTGCTATTGTAGCATGTTGGAACATTTTACACTAAAATACTGTATAATTTTCTGTAACTAATTATTTTAATTTCATACTTCCACATTAGCTGTCTGCTAACATCATGCCCAAGACTAGATATGAAACGCTAAATGTGTTGACCAGCTAATTTGGTGCCAAATGATTAGAACATACAACCGTGTTTTATATGTAATCTACAGTTAGCAAGACCTGTCCTAACCCTGAGAACTGAAAAGTTAGCAAAGCTGACTAATCAGTTACTGTATTAGCTATGCTAATGTTAAAGATTTTTCTGTTAAACCTACGATTCATTTTCAATGAATGACCATGGTCATATTTTTCATATCTAAAGACCACAAACATGACTTTACCTGTGTGTGTGTAAATATAAAGAGTCTTATATCAGATAAACTGGGAAGCACAGGAACGGTCCCATTATACCACTGTATACATGTTATATTATTGTAGTTTTTATTTTTGTGTTTTCTTAAAAGATGCTAACTGTTCTGAACCTCCAAACATTTTTATATCTGTAAAATGAGTAAATAATGAAAACTAGTCTGTGCCACCCATTTTCTTTGTAAATGCATAGATAATAGTTTGAGTGAATGATAAATACTGGTTGGAAACAGTTTCTGTCAGCATCAACAGCACAACCTGTAACTGTAAACTGATTGTAATAAGAATATTTATTTATTTAAAATGTTAATGCTGAAAAATAAATATTCCTTACTAGTGAGCGATTTGTGTCTTTGTTTAATTTGATTAACAATAAACAATATACATCTTAATATACATATATAAATATTAGCTTAAAGAATTTTACACAAGTCTCAGTTCATGTCTTATTCAAGTGACATGGATAGTATAGGCTATTAAAATCATTCTTCATTTTACATGTCTCACCAATATCTGATTAAACTTCCAAAACACACAGACACACAGACACATACTTTTATACCAAACCATGCACACATCTTAGTATTAATTAATTTAAAATGTGCCAAAAACACATTAAGCACAAAAAAGTCTCCTTAATTTGTTGTTGTACTTCTTACACATTCATATATCCTCATCCTTTGATTTGGTTTATTATCCATTATCCATTGTCCAATTCTGATTTCATGATTAATGATATGGTGAAAGCAGATTCTAAATATAAAAACTTTGGTTTTATATTCCTCCTCCTCCTCATCCTCATCCTCATCATCAGCATTGTCATCATAATCATCATCAACAACAACAACTAAACTATTTTTAACGATTTATAACTGGGTTTATGAGTTTTAATGAGCTTTATTAACTAACAATTATTATAATATAATATAATAATACAATAACATTATGACATCATTATTAGTAGTGCAGTCTTGAACTCACCGTAAATCTACTTTGTGTATTTAGAACTCCCTTAAGCAAGCACACACACACACACACATACACACACACACACACACACACACACACACAAGCACACACACACACACACACACACACACACCCCCCCCCCCCCCCCCCCCCCCCCCCCCCCCCCCCCCCCCCCCCCCCCCCCCCCCCCCCCCCCCCCCCCCCCCCCCCCCCCCCCCCCCCCCCCCCCCCCATTCTTATATCTGGACTGAGCGAGTTGATGAAGTACTACTAACATGCTGCTCGACTTGCTGTCAAGTCGAGCTTACAAACTGTTGCACACTGAGCTTTACGCACGCGTATGGCGCAAGCGATCTGCTTTTAAAACACATTTCTAAGTCTTTAAATCCACAGAAAGGGTGTTTAGTGCTGCGCAAAGGCAAAGGGGTCGTGTTAATTGATTCGGTGTTAATGCATCAGAAGGCACTAACATACAAATGTTAAACAAAGCGCCCAAAAAAGTGGCAGTTTGACAAATAGTATTTGCTAAATAATATGCACTTTTTTTTAAATATGTATGTATTTCATTGGGTATTATAACAAACATGTGAAAGTATGGGTACAGTTTTGTGTTAGTGCCAAAAGATTAATTTACAAAAAAGTCAAAATTATTATTATTATTATTAGTGGTAGTAGTAGTAATAGTAGTAGTAGTATTTTATTATTATTATTATTATTATTATTATTATTATTATTATTATTATTATTATTATTATTATTCATTCATTCATTCATTCATTCATTATCTCCTATTCATTATCATTCTATTATCCTCTATTAGGGTCGCGGTGGGGTTCCCCATGCCCATCCAGGGGAGAACGTCTCGGGCGCTAGGCAGATAGACCCAGGACAGGGCGCCAATCCATCGCTGGGCAATTATTATTATTATTATTATTATTATTATTATTATTATTATTATTATTATTATTACATTTTAATAGTTTTACTTTTCTGTCGAATTGTTTCTATATATATTTTATGTACACACTGCTGATGTGCACACAACAAGGGTAAGGCATCCATACAGAGATGGGGAAGGCATGCACGTCCGTGCGCATTAAACGCAATATATTTAAAGTCAAGTGCTTTACAATGAGAAAGACAAGGGTCGAGTGAATCTTAAGTATTTAGATGCATTAGAGGGTTTAAAGCGTCTCTATCTACCCCCTGCCTTATCCAAGCAAGCTCAGATAACAATCTGCGTCCAGCAGTCCGGAGCAGAAGAGGATATTCAGGAGGCTTTTTCATACTTGGTGGATTTATTTCCCCCAGGGACGCAGGATAATCCCTCCTCATAAAACCACATTGCTCGAGTTTCTTTATTCACATGAATAAAATGCGCAATTCCGTGGTGCAGACTAATCGATGTACATATTTCCATTTATTAAATAGCATCGGAGCGCACGCTTGTTGAGCTCAGCTGCAAAACAAGTCGGCAATTTTTTTGCAGTGTTATCTTCTTTAGAGCTGCAAAAACAAAAGTTTTCAAAGTTAGAACATTGCATATAGCAATTGCAAAATGTTACCAATTATTTAAGGCAGGAAGATCCCCTTTGACTCGTGCGTTCTACACACCGTTATGGAGATGTTTGGTTTATGTGAGTAGGGCAGCCTATATACACACATTTAAAAAAAATCCTTTAAATATTCACAGATATATAAACATAAACATATATAAAGAGCAATTTCATGTACAAGGACTCATTTCAGAAAGGTGTTTTAATGTTGCCATGAAGGCTTTTTGGCGACGAGGATGTGTACCGGCCATTGAATTGCGCAATGCTCGGTTGCAAGCGAATTCCTTCATTATTTAGCGTTAAAACTTTGTTTAATTTATTAAAATGGGATTTTAACGGTATTTATTTCTCTGGCAATTTATCATCAGCCCTTGGTGACAACAATGAGGCAACTGAGAACGTTTAAGAGCTAAATTATTCCAGTTATTGTGCCCCTTGGTTATGCGGGGGGCGCTCCTTGTAAACTCTCCTTTAATTCTTCACTTAAACATTTAACCAAACTTCAATATTTGCATTTGTTAAGATATGGGATTAGACCATTTTGTTAATTGCACTATAGAGTCCCGTTTTGCTCCGTGCGTCCTTTTATCCGTTCAACAGCCCCCGGCTATGCGCCTTGCCAAAGGAGGGAGGGAGCGGGGAAAGCTTAATATAAGCCCGCTGCACAAAATGCTCAATTTATTTATTCTTAATTTTGTGCCGATCAATTCATTGAAGGCAAAAGACGAAGGCTACAGTGTAGGTTCTAAGAGAAGAAAGGCGAATTGTTGACGTGACCCTCAAGTCAACAGGGCTCCCATCTAGCAGACTCGGCCCTCGCCTTTTCTTTCCAACTAAATTTTTCATTTACGGCTTTTCTAAGACTCGTCTCTTATCTATCGGATTTAAAAGAGCAGCTTGTAACAAATCAGTCTGCCCGATTTACAAGAGCATTAAAAGGAAAGAAAAGAAAAGAGGCAGGGCCCGTCAGTACCTGAGTCTGGTAGACGGTGCAGCTGATGCGATGGGGTTTTGAAAATGGCGCACGAAACAAAATACTTGAATCCTGGAAAAAAGGAGCCTTTGTACGTTTCTTTAGAAATCAAGCAATTCTGCATGACAAAGGACAATTAATAAGCCGTCTTTTCACAACCAGCAGCTGGTTTCCCCGTCAAGGAAAGTAAGTTGGGGGAGAGAAAAAAAAATAATTCAGGCTGAATGCGCGCAAAAAGGCCCCTTTACGCGCGGAGCAGCTACCCAAGGTGACCCATTTGGCACAGTTAAAATAAGCAGGCCGAGGCAAAAGCGAGGGAACTGTCAAAAACATTAAAGCTGGAATATCTTGAAATTGCAAATCCCTTTATGTGGAGGGACGCTGTCCGTGTGGGTTGGACGCACAATGGAGCTGGTTGAAGTTGGAGAGGCTTTTGGAGACGCACACGTGGCCTCTCAATGAGAGCCTCCTGCAACTCGCGTGGCAGCTCACATTATTCCCATTTTGGACCATTTTTAAAGTAAATGTTTTTGCCTACAGTAAAAATGTAAAGTTAAAATATATACACGATGTGATTTTAAATATATACTTAAATAATTGGCGCACAATGTAAAAGGCAACAGCATACAGATTAGACGCGGCAAATCGCAGGACTTACACTTTATTAATATACTGCACTAAAATAAACCATTCCTAAGAGTCTTTAAAGTTAATGTTGTTAATTAAACCTTTTATTGTATTTATTCCGATTTAATGTAAATGTGGGTGGTGGGGCAGGTGGAGTTGCGCGCCAACGTGCTGGATGTTTTCACAAGTTTGGACACGTTCACAAACGCTGGTAATTCATTAGTATCGTTCAGAAATGTTAGGTTGTGTGTATGTTAGTGATATTTGTATATCACTGTAGATACATGAAAATAGCAAACTGCAAGGTTTGTAGCCTACCGTTTATTTTGAATAGTCACATTTTCCCTAGTAAACACGTAAGCACGAGCTACTCGGATTTAAAAAACAAATCCAAATGGGACTCAAGTTCATGGGATTTGATTTGAATTGCTCATCAGGTACCGTGACGCTTTCTGCAGGGTAGACAACTGCTCAGATTTAAGGACAGGGCAGCACCTTGCCCCGAGGAGATGAAACTGGAAAAGGAATTCGCCGCATAAGAGGTGGGTTTTGTAGTGAGAAACAGGATTTTGTCACGGATTTACTGAATTGCTTTCTAAGCGCGTATTTTAGCGGTGGGAAACCTGGTAAATAGCGCCGTTTCGCTACTGGTTAATGAGATCTCCTTTCCATCTGAGCAAGTGCGGCGTGCAAAGGAGAAGGAGAAGCCCCCATTCAGCGCTGATTGTGGCGGAGCATCCATTCAGGAAATCCATCCCGACAGGGTGGAGGCATCGATCATGACCTTGTAAAAAGTGCACTTCTACCCCCATCTACTACCCCTCCAACCTACCCCTAATTTAGCCCCTACTAATTTCCAGGCTGCTTGAGTATGGAAACTTAACATAATTTATATATATTTTTTGGTTGTAATCCTAATTAAATATGATCAGGTCAAACTTGGCATAAAGGTTTAATATCTTTAGGTTCCTGTTTGGACTGTTAAAAACCTTACTGTCTGTTGCCATCGGATCATGCACGTAAACTACAAAAAATTGTCTATCATGAAACCATTTTATTATGTAAAGTGCAGCTGGATAATTGCATAATATTATATTGAGTAACTCGGCGTAATGATGCCGGATGTGAGGGACGTGCCAATGTATCCAATGTCTAATTTGTCATTTTAACCCCACAAAACCTACAAAATAAATACTCTATGTGGTATTATTATGAGCTATAAGCACAACATCTTTAGTGAAGCATGATGTGGTATATGTTAATTTATCCTTTTTAAAAATAAAGGTAAATATTGGTAATATTATGCACCATAATGTTCTGAGCATTTTCCTGGCATTGTGAAATAAAGAAATACATTTGGACATCAGTAAATAGGACATAAAGGTTTAAACATGAAACATTTTAATATAATTCACACAATCACCAATGATGATTTGACTTGACTAACTGTAACAAATGATTGTGCACTTTTAGACACAGCACAATAAAATGAAGTAAAATGAATTAAAATCAATGCTGCATTGATGCACCCAGTTTTTCTCCACGTCAAGTCTAATGCTCATGTGGAATTGAATTAATCCAAGAGACAATGACAGGGAGAGTAAGAAAGAGAGAGATCTGCAGCACCTGCAGTGTCAGTAGGTTGAGGAATAATGAACTTAGAAGTGTTAACTTTGGCAGAGATAAGGCCTGCCACAAAAGCTTTACGTCAGTGTGCAGTGCTTTAGCAGTCCATGATCTGAATTCCCTTTCTGATTGATTTTTTAACACAGTTAAACAATTCTTATCACCTCTGAACCCTCGGTGCCATTGAAGTCTTTCTGAAGTGATCACGCGCGCTTGGCTGATGTTAAATGGGCCTGTGTCACATTTCAATATGGGAATTAGTCATGAGCTGCAGAGATGCCTAAACTGTTGGCCTCCTTTCACCATTCACCATGGGAAATTCATTATTCTAAGTTTAGTGCAGAGGTGAGAGACCTTTCTGCAGCCTTTTACTGCCTTGTCATAAATGGAAATCACTTACTGTAAAAATATTATTTACAGTTCTTTTAGCATTTTTCTTAGGGAATAGATGGACAAAGGGTTTTTAAAAAGAGATTATTCCACTCATCACGTAATAAAAATGAAAATGTGTGATATCTAAAATGTAATTATTGTTATTAATAACAAAGCTATTGCTGTTAACTAATGTAGAATGAATTAATCATGGGCTGGAATATGACTCTGATACTAACTCATTATGGGTTATTTTGATGTCACAAGGTTGGATTAGATTGTTGGCTGAATTATTCTTTAATTTACTGATTCTTTACATAAACTGGGAGAAAAGTTTCTTTAAATGTGAGCAGGGCTACATAAACATTGTTTAAGCACTAATACTTGTTTTAATGTAAAGGTTTGTGTAAAAAGGATTGGTTGAATCTTTGCAATTTCTTAAAATCTTCCTTTCAGCATTGTACAATAAATATCTTCAAGATCATTGTCAAAGATTAACAGAAGTTATTGGAAGGGTATTTACATAATACTCAAAAAGAACTACAAGCAAAATACAGAAAATTATACTGATGCTTGCAAGTTTTAGAATCCTTTATGACTATGTTCTCTTATTGAAGAGATGTGGTTCTTCTCCTTCATGTCATGCATAGCATTGGATGTTCAAAGTCCTTCTAACATGAGCATGGGAAAACCCTATGCGACTCTAATATAGAATTAAGCTGATTTAAATGAGAATTTGTTTTGAAATTTGTAGGCTATTCCACTTACTTAGATAAAAGCTGCACCTTATATATACAATTTTATTTATAAGTGCCTTTCAGGATATTTAAGGACACTTTACAGAAACCAAAAGAAAATTAAATGTAAAAGAAAAAGAAAACAGCAAACATATTATTACTGTCAAAACATTAAAAATAAGAAAATAAAATTAAAAGTAGGGCAGCATGGGGGCTTAGTGGTTAGCACGTTCGCCTCTCAGCGCTAGGGATTTCCGGTTCGAATCCCCATCTGGGTGGAGTTTCCATGTTCTCCCCGTGTCGGCGTGGGTTTCCTCCGGGTTCTCCAGTTTCCGCCCACAGTCCACAAACATGGATCCAAATTCCCCCATATAGAGTGTGTACTGTATGAGTGCGTGTCTGTGTGAGTGAGTGTGTGCCCAGCGATGGATTGGCGCCCTGTCCTGGGTGTATCTGTCCAGCGCCCGAAACATTCTCCCCTGGAGGGGCATGGGCACCCCCCCCCCCCCCCGACCCTAATATAGGATAAAGTGGAAGATAATGAATGAATGAATGTATGAAATTAAATGTAAACCTAGAGACAATATTAGAAAACTTTGAAAAAGCAGATCTAAACAGATATGTTTTTTAAAGCTTCTTAAAAGTAACAAGAGACAAGTATGCACAGAGGTACAGTGGGATGGGGCAATGATCTTTACTTCTTCTAACAATGAAAATATGTAGGCCTACTGTATATGAAAATTTTATAATCATTCCAACATTTTGGAACGAATTGGCATGGTTGTTTTTATATTAAAACACTTCCACAAAACTGTGAGGAAAGATAGAGGACTTTTGGAGCCTTAACAGTAACATTCCACCCATCAAAGACATTCAGCAGAAACATGTTCTTAACACAGTAAATGCAATTCACAATTATGATCAGCTAGTCTGTACTGCTATTTATATATTCTGATCAGTGTAAACTAATTCAAGCTAAATTTTGTGGTTATGGCCATATTTGCTAACTTCAAGGCATTTTTCACAAAAATAAAAGCAATGTGCATAGGAACACATGAGACGAAATAAAGAACTAAGAGGAATAACGCCACCTAGAGTTGTTAGCGCAACTCAGTAAATAAGCAACGTACTGAAATTTATTAAACTTTGATCTGCAACACTGTGCATGTACAGTTATTGTTGCAACTTTAAAACTGACTAGAAAATGTTACTGTTCATGCAAAACCCCACAAACACAAAACATATTAGATTACAAAACCTTAAAGCACCGAAATTCTGCCTTCATCCATTAAACTTCCATATTTTTATATTTGTTTAATCAATTAATTATGATCTAAATGTTTACGTAGGCTATGTGTGATCTCTTTAAGACTGACCCTTTCTTCCCACTTGTTTTTGATTAACTGTAATTTATAGACTAATGATTTAATTGAGCTCACTCACAGACTGATCGCCTACCGATTCTTTAGCGCCCTCTGCCGTAATTCTGTCTCATTTACATTTAACGTGCTATTTGTATTTCTGGTAAAATATAAATGCAATTCTGAGTAAAATTGTACTAATAACACATTTTAGATCGCCGTGGATTTAGGAATGACAATATTTACATAATAAGAACTTAACTTGCTAATTTAGTCTGTTGGTTTAATATTCTTGTATTTTGACTGAACAATTGAATATCCATCCATCCATTATCTTCCGCTTTCTCCTCCACTAGGGTCGTGGTGGTGGTGGTGGTGGGGGGGGGTTCCCCATGCCCATCCAGGGGAGAACGTTTCGGACGCTGGACAGATACACCCAGGACAGGACGCCAATCTATCCCTGGGCACCTACTCACACACACAAACACACTCTATATGGGGTAATCTTTTTAGTTGACCTTGAGCCATGGCTTTGGACTTTGGGAGGAAACTGGAGAACCTGGAGGAAACCACGCAGACACGGGGAGAACATGGAAACTCCACCCAGATTGGGATTCGAACCGGGAATCCCTAGCGCTGAGAGGCAAATGTGCTAACCACTAAGCCACCGTGCCACCCACAATTCAATATAAAGTACATAATTTGTGTAACAGCACTTTACCACTCAAATGATGCGGAGTCACAATTAGCCATTGTCTGTTTCCTTTCCACAGTTGTGCATCTGGGACTTGAAACCACAACCTTAAGATTGAAGGCCCAACGCCCAAACCTCTGAGCTACCACACCTCTGCCACTAACTGTGTGAAAGACTGTGTTTCAGCCCTGGTAACCTGTACAAAGTGCCCAAAATTATTCCTCTCCTTTCAGTTGCACTGCACTGTTGCCAACTCCTCAGTAAGGAAAGTAGCTATTGGCTGTCCTACAAGTGGCTGAAAGTGGATAGATGACAATCACCTAATTTACATAATTGTACATTTGTGTACTTAAAGTTGTAGAATGAAGGAATTCTCAAAATAACCATGATTTTAATGCTTTATCACGACCCACATTACATATATCAATTTTGCCCTGTGTTGTTAAATGTAAGCATATCAACTGTAACCAATGATGCCTAAAGATGTATCTATATTGTCTTGTCTTGGAATGTTTTTTGGCAGTTGGCATGTGGTTCGGTTATGCAGTATCTCTAACATGTTATGTGTGTGTAAAAGTATCCTATATATTCAAATTTTATTAATTAGTTTTTTTAAGCATATAATTTTCAATAATTTGTAACCTAAATGCTTTTGTAACGTGTATGTTAAATTTATTTTTCCTTTCATATCCTCTTCTTTATACTTATGACATACTAGTATAACATTCATTCATTCATTCATTATCTCCCGCTTTATCCTATATTAGGGTCGCGGTGGGGTTCCCCATGCCCATCCAGGGGAGAATGTTTCGGACTCTGGGAAGATAGACCCAGGACAGGGCGCCAATCCTTCGATGGGCACACACTCATTCACACACACACACACACACACACACACACACACACACACACACACACACACACACACACACACACTCACTCTATATGGGGCAATTTGGAGAATTCAATTGACTTGATCCATGTTTTTGGACTGTGGGAGGAAACCGGAGAACCCAGAGGAAACCCACGCGGACATGGGGAGAACATGGAAACTCCACCCAGATGGGGATTCGAACCGGAAATCCCTAGCGCTGAGAGGCGAACTTGCTAACCACTAAGCCACCGTGCCCCCCTTTAGTAGAACATGTTTTATTGTTTCATCCTTTCCGCAGTTAACACATTTCTCTGTATTATGCTTTTGTTTTTTAAAAAGTGTACAATTGACATCTGTGTTTCCGACTCTTAATCATGTTACTAATTTTTCCTCTTTGGTATTTTTTTCTTCCCCTTCTCATTTGGTTATTTAGCAGACAGTCTTATCCAAAGTGGCTTACAACACAAGCACAGGGCAGCACCAGAGAAATTAGGGTTAAGGGTCTTGCTCAATGAATCTTACCTTTTTTGACTTTCTTTCTTCAGTTTTCATTTAATGATACTCCTTTAATATACTTGTATTTAATACAAAATTATTGTAATTTCAAGTTGAATTCTTTGACATTTTATCAGACATCTCATTTCCTCATCCTTTCCACTCATCCTTTGTGTCCTGTATAATGTCCATCCATCCATTATCTTCCGCTTTATCCTCCACAAGTTCCCTATGCCCATCCAGGGGAGAACGCTTCGGGCACTGGGCAGATAGACCCATCTATCGCTGGGCACACACTCACACACACAAACACACACACTCTATATGGAGCAATTTGGAGAATTCAATTGACCTTGATCCATGTTTTTGGACTGTGGGAGGAAACCGGAGAACCCGGAGGAAACCCACGTGGACACAGAGAGAACAAGGAAACTCCACCCAGATTGGGATTCGATCAGGGAATCCCTAGTGCTGAGAGGCAAACGTGCTAACCACGTGCGTGTAGTTTAAATGCTCTGGTTTCCCTTCATTCACGCACAAATCTTTCGTCTTCATTACTTGAATGTTTATTGTACTGTGTATTGTCCTGTATTTATTGTGATCCTGTTTGCACACGTGCACTTTATGTTGATTGTGTAGTAGCTGTAATGTGTGGCACCTTGTTCCTGGGGAACGCTGTCTCGTTCCACATATACTGTACTGTACTTTATATTGTGGAATGACAAATAAAATACTTAAATACTTGAATACTTAGATAAGCATGGGCATACTAAAGCGTAAGATAATGGATGGATGGATGGATGAAGGGCGGCACGGTGGCTTAGTGGTTAGCACGTTCGCCTCTCAGCGCTAGGGATTCCCGGTTCGAATTCCCATCTGGGTGGAGTTTCCATGTTCTCCCCGTGTCTGCGTGGGTTTTCTCCGGGTTCTCCGGTTTCCTACCACAGTCCAAAAACATGAATCAAGTTAATTGAATTCTCAAAATTGCCCCATTTAGAGTGTGTCTGTGTGAGTGAGTGTGTGCCCAGCGATGGATTGGCACCCTGTCCTGGGTCTATCTGCCCAGCGCCCGAGACGTTATCCCCTGGATGGGCATGGGGACCCCCACCGCGACCCTAATAGAGGATAAGCGGTAGATAATGAATGAATGAATAATGAATGAATGAATGGATGGATGAATAGGAGTGATGCCACGACAGCAGTGCAGTAGGTGGCAGTATTACTCAATTCTGGTTAGTAAGAAATTCTTCTTGAGAAGAAGAAGAATCAAAGAAGCGCTCGTCCTTATTTAATTACAGATAATGGCTGCTGTATTCAGACAATGTTACTCTAAACTCCTGTCTGCAAACATGTCCACGCTCTCCTTCCCTTCGCGGCTGATAGCTGGTACGTCGCTTCTAAACCAATGACTAAACATTTGCTTAACAGAGTAAAGAAAATGCGTCAAAATGCGTGTCTGGTTAATAGGCGCTACTGCATATTTTTACCACAGTTTCTTTTTAAAGATTTTATTTATTGTTTACTAATGTCAACATAATTAAGACAAACAATAATTTAATCAACATTCTGTCGTTGACTGTTGTTGATATTAGTAAACGTTAAACAGGACTAAATATTAAAAAATCGATTTGCATAATGAAATAATAAATATACTGAGATACTTAAAAGTTTTATTGCCGATAATTTGGGTTTATATTGTGGAGTGCACGAAGTTTGACCACGGGTTGCCGGGGACGTTTGACCACGGGTTGCCATTCCCCCCCCACGCTCCTCTTCTTCCCTTCCGTTAACGTAGCGGAACACAGAGAGAGCAAAACACTAGTCCAAACTCAAAACAGTAATGACATTCGTATTGCCAAAGTAAAAATGTAATATAAACATAAATGTAAAATAAATTACTTTACACTAATATGGTAGCATAATAGAAATGTCTGTATATCAATGTGTCTGTGTGTGTCTTCCTACCTGCCTGCCTGCCTGCCTGTCCATCCTGACCTCACCTCCCTCCCAGACCATGAGAAACTACCTCACATACTGGGGAGCACAGAGAGAGCTGCACACTAGCAGCCCTCTACACCCACACACCCACACCTGTCACCAGATGAGGGACAATTGGGTAACCTTATTACAGACACACACACAGACAGACAGAGAGACTCGGAGACAGAGCCACACACAGACAATGCTGACACAGTCTCTCCTCTCTGGGTATCCAGGACAGTGTGCTGCCCTCCATGGCCAGGATATGTGCGCTCAGTCTGCACCTAGTTAATGTGTTTCTTAAGTTTGGGTTTGAGAGTGTGCTCAGATAATCTGCATTTGGAGTTTAGTTTCAGTTTCCCAATAAAATCAGATAATTATTTTGGAGTTTTTGTGAAATGTACTCACCGTGGCCACAGGGGTAGGTACAACTTTGAAAACATACACAAACATGTCACAAACACACATGTATGCATAAATGCAAACACACAACAAAGATGCAATCAGTGCAACAACATGAACTTATGAGGCCATAGCCCAGTTGTAAGGAATGCTGGAAACTGAGCGCCACATTCCTTGTGACAGTTGCTACATCTTGTTGAATTGTTAAAATATAAACCTTATATTATGTTTAATTAACATTTTCTTTTTTAAAACTTAACTTATTATTTTTATATATTTAAAACCCTTAATTAATAATAAAAAAAAAGTTATATTATGGGTTGCTCAAATACCTGGTTGTCTCAGTTTGTCGTATGTAGTTGTTGGCGAAAAAGGTGACCACGTGTGCAGATCTGCACTTTGGACCAGTGCGTCTGAGCCAGAGCTGAACCAAAATATCTACTGAATGGATACAGTCAGCTGCAAAAAACGCAAGACAAAGCAGCATTATGAGGAAATGGTTAAACGAAATGCAGGTTAATTCTGTTTTCTTTATTACAAATTGCATTTAATTCTAGGCAAATAATGAATATTTTACTAAAAGGAACAGGATGTACTGTAAATTCTATTAAACAATTGTAATTGTGGCTGAAAACACCTGTATGATAGTTTAAGCCCTATAACACGAGACCTTTTATACTTGCGTTTCTGTGAAATGTGACTACCATGTATTAATATTGTCTCCAGCAGACGATACACATCACTGTACACTAAAACAACCGGATACTCAGTTTTATTCCTTATGCCATTACACTTATAAACAGCTGATAAACACTATGCACATGTACAAAACTGTACAAACAAAACTAAATGTCCATGTTAAACTATTGCACTGAATGCACCTTATCATATGTTTTATATTATATATACGCACACGTTACTAGAGAGACACCACTATTCTGAAACCAAATTCTTTGTGTGTGTAACATATTTGGAAAAATAAATCTGATTCTGATTAGCAATATATAGATTGCATTTAAGGGGTGGCATAGTGGTTATCACATCTGCCTCTCAGTGCTGGGGATCCATGTTCCAATCCTCCCCTGGGTTGATCTTTCATGTTCTGTGTCTGCCTGCGTTTTCTCCGGGTATTTCAGTTTCCTTCCAATCCAGGTGAATTGGCTGTACTAAATTGACCCTAAGTAAGTATGAATGATGAATTGGCACATTGTCCTGCGTCCTTCCGGCGCCCGAAACGTTCTCCCATGGATGGGCATGGGGAGCCTACAGTAGATGTACAGTAGATGTGGCTGTAGATGATTAAGTGGAAGGAATTATGGGGTTACAATTAAGTAGATTATTTGTTAATAAAAATGTACCTGATGTTTTTTGTTTAGGATATAAAACCACTGTTCAGTTCGCCACACGCCCTGGTCTTCCCAAGCTTGCTTATCGAAAGCTGAAAGGAAAAAACCCAGGTGTTTTGTTCTTGCCTGGTTTTGCTTCAATCATGGATGGTCAGAAAGCTGAAGCTCTTGAAGAATTCTGCAAATCTCTGGGTCATTCTTACCTCAGGTAACCAGTGTTTTTGATCACACTACAAAAAACTTGTATGATTTTATAAAATAGATAAAATATGGAGATGGCAGGTAATATACCAGTTGTTTGCATTGTGTATTTTTTTTAACATGAATGATTATTTTATTTGGTTATTGTATTTGTTATATCATGTTATGCTGAATGTGGACATAGCATACAGTGGGAGTTTATCAGGCTGGTTTTGTATTTAGGTTTGATTATTCTGGCTGTGGAGCATCTGAAGGGAAAATGACTGACTACAACATTGGCACATGGAAGAAGGATGTGCTATATATTCTGGATGAGCTAGTAGATGGACCTCAGGTATTAATATTCCTTTGATGAATTCATCCTTGTGCACTTAAACTGAGACCCCATGTAATAAAATCTTGTATTAAAGTGTCTATATGTGCCATGTCTGTAAATGTACAGCAGGGAAGTATTAAATGCATAAACATATTTTACATTAAATATACTGTAGCAGTCAAAAGTTTACACACCACCTACTTGTGCAATTGTGTATTTCCTTTTACAAAGTTTTACAAATACAAACTTTGGTACATCTGTCTTTTATTGTTGGTCATCTGTTGGTCTTTGTTCTCTATTGGTCAGGACTGTCACAGAATGGGTATAATTTGGGTGATGTATTGTTTTGGCAGTTCTGCAGTGACACTGATGCGGTGATGAGGTTTTAATGCAGCACTGCTGCCATAGTTTCATTTTAAGACCTAAGTGACACTGCTGGGATAGGAATAATGCACAAAACAAATACCTGCTTTGTGGTGGTACTACTGGGGTCCTAACTGTTAGAGAACAGAATAAAGGGGATGTACGCAGTATGTGCTGTAGTCCACAAACAGATGGACTACGGTCTGTAATTGTGTAGCTACAAAGTTCTTTATGGTAAGTGGAACTGATACAATAAACAATAAGTGTAGCCAAAAGAGGGCATGTACAAACTTTTGAATGGTACTGGTAATTTTCACCAAATGTTGGTAACAACCTTAATAATCTAAACGTACAAAAAAAGTTTTGAATACACAAGCCAAGAAAAACAGTCAGTATTCAGAATCGAATCCTGTACAATGCAACTCAATATTTGTCATTTTAGTAATAATTGGTGGCATATTAAAATATTACCAGTGAGCACTGTATTTGATTAATTATTGTTTGTCAGTATCTGGATATATAAGTCAAGCCAGGTTGCTCATTTTTAAGTTTTTGACATTGCTGTTTGAATCTGTTACTTTAAGCACTAATATACAGATTGGACAGAAAGGAAAACTTTTCAATGTCCAGCTTTTACATTTTCTTTTTGCCCTTTTATAAATACATATTTTCTTGTGTTACTGCAGATTCTGGTTGGTTGCAGTATGGGTGGGTGGCTGATGTTGCTGGTGGCTTTGGCGAGGCCAGAAAAAGTTGCTGCCCTTGTGGGCATTTCTTCAGCTGCAGATCATTTTGTCACAGCCTATAATGCACTGCCGATTCAAGTAAGTCTTAAAATCAGAATTGGTCTTTTGGGGAGCATACATGCTATAGGGCACATAGAGCATGACGGGAAGTTAATTTACTTTACATTTCTTCTCATCTTTTAAAGATTTCACCCCTCTGTACTTTTTCTTTATTTCTTATATACAGACAAAAAAGGAGATTGAGGATCGTGGAATTTGGTTGTTCCCCACCAAATATAACAATGAGGGCTTCTATACCCTGAGTGTAGACTTCCTTAAGGAGGCGGAGAGGCAGTGTGTGTTGCAGGGTCCCATACCTGTCTCATGTCCTGTGAGGTTAATCCACTCTCTACAGGACACAGTGGTACCCTGGCATGTCTCCATGCATATTGCTGAGCGAGTGCTAAGCAACGACATTGATGTCATTCTGCGCAAACAGGGCTGCCATCGCATGTCTCAAAGTGATGACATCAAACTCATCGTATACACTATTGATGACCTCATTGATAAGTTAACCATGCTTGAATAAAAAGTTAGGGTTGGGACGAATTCAGCAAGCACAGGTTTACTGTGTTAGCACTGATTTTTTTAATGATTTTTTATGATTTTTTTTTAAATGTCTAATTTTGACCCAGAATTTAAGTTTTACAACTAAGTTTTAAATGATTATTTCATTGGTCAGAGGCACTCAAGTTGTTATGATGCATGTAGGTAGATTATCTTTTATCTTTAGAGCAATGCAAAAGTTATGAACACAAACACACTATCAAGCACAAAGCCCTATAAGACATCAAAATGTTTAAACTGTAAATAGAAAAACAAGGCTTTATATGTTTTTTTTCCTTTTTTTCGTTTTTTTCCCCTTTGTTGTGATTTCTATTTTAATTTTATTTTTTTACATTATTGATTTATTAGTTGAGAGGATATAGCAGTGGTTAGCACTTTAAAGGCACAGCAAGAGGGTAAATGGGTTCAATGCCAAAATGCTTCTTTAGGTGTTTTAATTTGTATGAGTTTCCCCTTCATTATGATCTGAATTGTACAAAGTCAGATACCTTAAATAAATTTAACAAAGTTTTGTTTATAACAGATTTATATTACATAGTTTACTATGTACCAAAAAATCTGATTGCAACAAGATCCATAACCATATCCATTCCAAGCAACTGAATGTGTACTGACATCATAGGCAGTAGTAAATTACAATCATCTTTGTAGTTTTATTATCAAATGTATTTGAAATGATTTTGAACAAATTAATTAGTCAAACGTTTTTGTGACCATATCAAAATAAAATCAGTGGTCAGAATCAGAATACAGATGCTCCATTTGTTGTGTTATATACAAAAGTAGAATAAGAATTAACAAAATGCACAGTAAAGGAAGCACGGTGGCTTAGTGGTTAACACGTTTGCCTCTCAGCGCTAGGGATTCCTGGTTCGAATCCCAATCTTGGTGAAGTTTCCTTGTACTCCCCGTGTCTGAGTGGGTTCTCCGGTTTCCTCCCACAGTCCAAAAACATGTATCAAGGTCAATTGAATTCTCCAAATTGCCCCATGTGTGTGTGTTGTGTGAGTGAGTGTGTGCCCAGCGATAGATTGACGCCTCGTCCTGGTGTATTTGCCCAGTACCTAAAATGTTCTCCCCTGGATTGGCATGGGGAACCCCCCCACGACCCTAATAGAGGATAAAGCGGAAGATAGTGGATGGATGGAATAAGCACAGTAAATAAAATAAAGAAAAATACAAAATAGCGCAGTATGAAGTAAACTTAAGTGTCAAGAACAAGTAAAGTGGCATGTGTAAGTAAAAATCACATGAGCACTGCAAAAGACTGCATGCACTACTCGCACATGAGCACTGTGTAAGCTGACATGTTATCTCATTGTACCTCTATAGTTATTTTTTATTGATTTTTGTTATGTTTCATCCTTTTGTAACACAGTGGGCTTAAAAATCACTGCTAAAATTTAAGGGTTTTTAACTGCACTAATGGATTTGGGTTGATACCAAAGATGTGAATTTTGCGATCTATGCTTTATTGTTGTATCAAGATTAAAATATTTCTTTTGTGTGTGTTTAGTATTTATCTGTGTTAAAATAAAGTTAACTTGCTAAATCAACTACTGATCAAATTGAATACTCCAAATTACCCCATATAGAGTGTGTCTGTGTGAGTAAGTGTGTGCCCAGCGATAGATTAGCGCCCTGTCCTGGGTGTATCTGCCCAGTACCCAAAATGTTCTCCCCTGGATTGGCATAGGGAACACTTCCGCGACCCTAGTAGAGAATAAAGCGGAAGATAATGGTTGGATGGAATTGTAGTAGGCGGCACGGTGGCTTAGTGGTTAGCACGTTCGCCTCTCAGCGCTAGGGATTCCCGGTTCGAATCCCCATCTGGGTGGAGTTTCCATGTTCTCCCCGTGTCTGCGTGGGTTTCCTCCGGGTTCTCCGGTTTCCTCCCACAGTCCAAAAACATGGATCAAGTTAATTGAATTCTCAAAAATTGCCCCGTTTAGAGTGTGTCTGTGTGAGTGAGTGTGTTCCCAGCGATGGATTGGCGCCCTGTCCTGGGTCTATCTGCCCAGCGCCCGAGACGTTCTCCCCTGGGTGGGCATGGGGAGCCCCACCGCGACCCTAGTAGAGGATAAGCGGGAGATAATGAATGAATGAATGAATTGTAGTAATTATTAGTAATTTCTATTAATTAGCTTTTCTGCTCCTTTTTCGTTTTCGTTCGTTGGGTAGTCATGGAATTTATAAAGTTTCAAGAGACAAGGAGTAGAGTAAGTTAGGTGATTTATTTATTTATTTATTTTTTAATATTTGAATGTGATTGCCATATATGACAATTACACTATTGTTATCTGATTTTATTATTCCACCGTTTTTGTTTCCGTTCTTTTTCTGTAGTTTTCGAACTATTAACACGATTTTGGCAGGACATGTCTGGCTCCTTGGTAAGATGAGTGCTTGTACACAGCTAAGGAATCGATCAAACCATTCCCAAGATGTTCCCATTTTTCCAGGCCGAAATTTCCATTCATTTTGCACTATGGTGATTTTTGCATTCCTGTAACTCGTTCAAATTTCGAGCTACAAAAATTCACTCGAGTCAGTGATGGCTCCAGTTATAAAAGCCTTAAGAAATTGCAGAGTGATTGCACTCTTTGTTAATTCGAGAACACTTCAAATTTGCCTTAGTTGATTTCCTATGGAAAAAATTTTTTTTTAAAGTGGCCTAACTGTCAATTTTTGAGGTACAAAAACAAAATGTATTGAATTCTGAAATGGCTACAGCCAGACTGGTCTTGTAAAATTGCAGAGTGATCACACTCTTTATTAATTCAAGAACACTACAAATTTGCTTTAGTTTATTTCCTATGGGAAAAATTTTATTTTCAAAGTGGCAAAACTCACACTCAAAGCATTTTTGAGTGATTTATAGAGACATCATCTAAAACTACAGACAAGTTGCCCTTTTTGTTTGCTTTTTAGCACTCTTTAAATATAGCATTTCTCCTACTCACTCTAACCACACCCCAATACCCGACCACATCAACTTTTATACCTTGTGCGATCTATTGCTTTGTGTCTCTTACAGGCAACCTGCAATCACACTTGTACCTCTATTCATCCATCAATTATCTTCTGCTTTATCCTCTACTAGAGTTGTCGGGGTTTCCCCTTGTCCATCCAGGGAAGAAAGTTTCGGGTGCTGGGCAGATACACCCAGGACAGGGTGCCTTTTTCCATCGCTGGGTACACACTCACATAGGCACATACACACAAACATACTCTATATTGGGTAATTTGCATTCGGTTGACCCTGATCCTTTCTTTTGCACTGTGGGAGGAAACCAAAGAACCCGGAGGAAATCCACGCGGACACAGGGAGAACATGGAAACTCCACCCAGGTTGAGATTCGAACCGGGAATCCCTAGCGCTAAAAGACGGAACATGTGCCACCCTGCACCTCTCAAGTTTAAGTTCGGGTCAAAAATTGCATAGAAGCTGTTCCTAAAACGGGAGTCGAACCCAGCCGCAGGGCGGCACAGTGGCTTAGTAGTTAGCATGTTCGCCTCTCAGCGCTAGGGATTCCCGGTTCGAATCCCAATCTGGATGCCGTTTCCTTCGGGTTCTCCGGTTTTCTCCCAAAGCCCAAAAACATGGTTTAAGGTCAATTAAATTCTCCAAGTTGCCCCATATAGAGTGTGTTTGTGTGCGTGAGTGTGTGCCCAGGGATAGATTGGCACCCTGTCCTGGATGTATCTGCCTAGCGCCCAAAAGGTTCTCCCCTGGATGGGCATGGGGAACCCCACCCTAGTAGAGGATAAAGCAGAAGATAATGGATGGATGGAACACGGCCACTTGGGTGAGAACCAGCTAGACCATATGAGACTTCTTGTTAGTCACGAATGATTTTTTTTTACTAAATGGCTAACGTCTGTACGAACGTAAAAGTAATATGAGTATTTGTTTATCTTTAATCAAATCATTTGCGAATCAAACCTATTTAAAGGTTTGAACTTGTGGAGTTGCGTCAATGACCAAGACTGGCTGCTGTGATGAACGAATCTGAAGAATCGAATCCGCTGGTATCGATTCACTTTAATTTGATACAGTGAGGTGATTCGTGATGCTGATCTGTCCGTGCCAAGTGAAACAGACGGGTCGACCACAGGCGGGGTGAGTTCGAGCAGCGTGTTTTTATAAAGCTATATATAACTCAAACATAGTATGTATGTAGCAGGGCTTTCAAAAAAATAATGTTAAAGGCTTTGTGTCCTTTAATTGCGTCAGATTGTGCATTTTACGCTTTATTGCCATATAGAGACACATAGGGATGTTTTGCTGTTTAGAATTTATATATGCGTTTGGGATGAGTGCGTCATCAGAGCTCGCTGATCCACCGACACAAAATACATTTGTGCATAGTGCACTGCTGCGTGCTTGTTCATTTTTTTACGTTTTTTGCCTTTATGTCTTGTATTGTAGTGCATTTATTCCTGTCCGTTCAAAATCTTAACTGTTATGGCGCGTTGCAAGACGCCATGCACAGCATCACTTCTTATTGCCGATATTGCAACATTAACAGTGACCAGAGAGGACGCACCGACACTTTGCTAAAAAGGATTTTGGAGGCTTTTCAGATTCGGGTGTATTGTCTGTGTAGGCATTCTGGTGCTATTACCTTAATTAACAATATTTTATGTGAACGTCTATGATCACACAAGCTTCTTTGATGCACTCTTCCAAACCCACTGAAGTTAACACAGATTTCCTTTAGCCTTTTATTTGAAACCTTTTTCAGAATGCTTTCCACGATCGTTAGGTCTGTGACTAAAATGTGGGACCAGAACGTTTGTGAAATCCATCCATCCATCCATTATTTTCCACTTTATCCTCTACTAGGGTCGCGGGGGGTTCCCCATGCCCATCCAGGGGAGAATGTTTGGGGCGCTGGGCAGATACACCCAGGACAGGGTGCCAATCCATCTCTGGGCACACACACTCACTCAGACACACACACAGAAACACACTGTATATGTTGTAATTTGAAGAATTCCATTCACCTTGAGACATGTTTTTGGATTGTGGGAGGAAACTGGAGAACCCGGAGGAAACCCACGCGGACAATGGGAGAACATGGAAAATTGGGATTTGAACCGGGAATCCCTAATGCTGAGAGGCGAACGTGCTAACCACTACGTGCTTACCACTCACGGCGCAAGCTACTGTGCCGCCCCCTTTGTGAAATCATCAATTGAAAACGAAAGAGAAAAATTTACCTTAGATGAGAAGTTCTGGCCAGTGGCGGATGTGTCAATTATGTCTAAATATCTTGAGTATGTTCAAGTTAATGGCTTTGAAATTCTTCAATATATGAACATCATCATCCCAGGGTAGAATGCTTCAGGCGCTGGGCAGATGCACCCATGACAGGGCACCAATCTATCGCTGGGCACACTCACTCACACAGGCACACACAAAAACACACTTTATATGGGGCAATTTAAGCATTCAGTTTACCTTTAATCCATGTTTTTGGATTGAGGGAGGAAATTGGAGAACCCAGAGGAAACCCATGCAGACACCTGGATTCATATTGCTGAGAGGTGGATGTGCAAACCACTAAGCCACTGTGCCACCTTGTTTACTTTATCACAATTAATAAAATAAATTTTAAGGGCCTGTTATTAACCCTGAATTTTGAAGAAATACTCTTGGGCCATGTAATTAATATATGCTGTTTAAAATGTGTAATGTCTTTATTTTAGCAGTCTTTCTTGTGGCTTTTTGATACGTCACCATTGTTCAGTGCTCATGGCAAACCGAGGACCAAGTTATGGTCTGAGTCGAGAGGTGCAAGAAAAGATCGATCAGAAGTATGATCCTGATTTGGAAGCCCGGCTGGTGGACTGGATCATGGCGCAGTGTGGCCATGACCTGCAACGCCCTCAACCTGGCAAGCAAAACTTCCAGAACTGGCTCCTGGATGGCACGGTGAGTAAGAAAACAAGAATATCTGCATTTACAGTATTTAGTGGACACTCTTTTTTTAAGTCACAACATGATGAGTAAATTGAAGTTATACACTTGGTCAAGGACCCATCAGTACTCTGATGTTTTATCTATTTAACTCATTTGTTTCATTCAATACTATAAATACTGAGCCACCACTTTAGTAGACTGAACCTCAAATCTCAAGGGAACAGATCATCTGCTTTAAAAATATAACTAGACTAATAGCAGTAGTTTGGTAAACTACATGAATTACTGCAAAGTTAAAAGTTAATCATTTAAATAAAATAATATGCTCCACCAAAAAAGGCTGATTAGAGCATACAATTATGATCTGTATAATATAATAAAAGTAAGCCAAGTCTGTTTTTTTTTCTTTTTAAAAGAAAGATTATGGGTGATTTACAGTATAATATGATGATTAATAATATATTTAATGAATCCATATTAAACCTATTGGGTAATTAGTGATCCAACTCTGTGATGCCAAAGAATACAATGAAACTTTTACTGGGACTAATATAAAATGAATATATCTACTAGTACTAAATAGCATATTTTTATATATAATTTATACTTAATTATACCCTTTTCTAATTTTAATAGCAAATAGTTACATACAAGTAAAAACAGGCATTTTTAAAAAATATTTTAATATTTCTAATATGTAATATGTAATAGTGTTGTTGATGTTTTTGACACAGTTGTATTTCCATACTGCAGTGTAAATTAAAAAAATATTTATTTATTTCATTATTAAAATGTATTTTATTTAAGGATAAAAAAAAGTATTTATTTTCGTAACAGGATGTTTGATATAAAAATGCTTTAAAAATATTATTGGTTCGAAAAAAGCCTTAGATTAACCAATACAATATTAGTGATATAAGATAAAATGAAATGACAGTTTCCATCTTATTTGTCAAATTGGATCACTTCTGTCTTTCTCTGCAGATCCTGTGTCGTCTAATTAACAGCCTCTATCCAAGCAATATGCAACCCATTAAGAAAATTACAGAATCAAAAATGGCTTTTAAGCAGATGGAGAAGATCTCCCAGTTCCTAGAGGCAGCAGAAATATATGGTGTCACCAGAAGTGACATATTTCAGACCGTTGACTTGTGGGAAGGTACACACACACACACTTTGCAGTATATAAAGTATTTCGGCACAAGGCACGTATCACATGGTTCATAAACTCTCTCTCCCATCTGCCCGCTTCCATCCTCTTTCACTGTGACACAGGAGGAGCGATAATTATTAACTTCAATTCCAGGCAGGTGTTACCATTTACCTGATCTGCTTTAGCCTGCCTACCATCTGCAGACTCCACCCATCCCACCCTTGTGCCACAAGCACATATACAGTAGATTTATAAAAAAAAATTGGAACAATGTAGTCCATATATTCATTTTTACTGGACAAAAAACAATTAAAATGCAGTACACAAACAAATATTTAATAGGGAAGTAAAGGGGGGCGGCACGGTGGCTTAGTGGTTAGCATGTTCGCCTCTCAGCGAACCTCTCAGAGGTTCCTGTTTTGAATCCTAATCCGGGTGGAGTTTTCATGTTCTCCCTGTGTCCGCATGGGTTTCCTCGGGTTTTTCTGGTAAGAATTGATGGATGGATGGAATTAAAGGGGGTATTTCAATTTACAATACCTGCACTCAGACTATTTGTTAAATCTCCAGCATCTGCATTAATTATTCATCTTAGATCCTTGGTTCCACGAAACAGGGGTTAAGGTACTACAATAAGGTACACAGCCCCCTGCATGATCAGTGAATAAGGAAGGGCATCTGCTGTTAAAATTGTTCCAAAGCCAACATGCAGATCAAAAAATTTAATTGTTTTATTATAACACTAGAATTGTTACCTTGAGCAAGATCCATAACTTATTGCTTCAGGGATGCTGTTTTTCCAACCCTGTGTTGACCCCAACCAAGTTAGGATCCTTCAGTGCGCAAAATTCATTCTGAAGGTCATGGGTAAATTATTCAACTCTGACAATCAATAATGCTGAAACATTTGGAATTATAATGTATATAAGATATTTAGGCCTTCAGATAAGACCTTGATGGCCCTGACCGGCCACCAATGTATATCCTCTGCTTTCACCGTTATTTCAAGTTCATAGCAAAAAAGCTCAGTGTGGTTACTGTTGTGTAAAGTATTTGAACAAATTAAACAAAATGTAACAAAAATTATATAGTATGTTATTATAATTTATAATTATTATATTGTGTGTTGTCATAGGAAAGGACATGGCAGCAGTCCAAAGGACACTTGTGGCTCTGGGAAGCGAAGCCCTTACTAAAGACGATGGGCATTACCATGGCAACAAGGACTGGTTCCACAGGTCTGACCCATGATGCTTTGCTTAGTGTTGTTCAATCACTTTCAAACATGACATTAAATTAATGCTAAAACGAATTGTGTGATTAATGTGCACAGAAAAGCTAAAGGTCACAGGAGGGAATTTTCAGAGGACCAGCTGCGTCAGGGTCGCACTCTGATCGGACTACAGATGGGGAGCCACCGAGGGGCATCTCAGGCTGGCATGACTGGATATGGCACACCACGCCAGATAATACGCTTCGACTCACCTCGCCGCAATGGAGAACCGAGTTCCCCATAGTACTCCACTCAAAATGTTTCCATCCCAAATTAGACCTAGTGTAGATCTGTTATTTCCTCTTTAGTGTTTGTTCTTGGTCCCCAAATTTATAACATGGCTGTGGGGCTTCCAAGTATTGGAAATCAATGACATGGATTTTAATGGTGATTTATCACATATGTTCTTAGTTGCCAGTCACTGGTGCATCAGGCAGTAATAGTGCCTCACAGACCAAATTTGAATTGCTTACTTTGGAATGATCTTCTCATGTGCGCATGGGTTTTCACCATCCTTTACCACCGAATGCAAGTATAGTATAAATGAGTATTCTGTTATAGCTGTTTTTAACTTAAAAGAAAAATCAGTACTTTGAATGTAATGAATGATTGTACACTATATGGCCAAATGCATTACATTATATTCCACAACATTTCTGGAATGTAAACTGCTGTCTTTTTTTTTACCCAAAGATGTTCATTGAGGTTCATTAAAGTCCATATGCACAGACCAATATATGTTCTATTGAGCAAACTCCTCAAACCATGTACTGTATTTAAGAACATCATCTTATTCAAAAAGCATATACTATTGCAAATGGAAACATCTCAGAACTTAACATGATCTTTTGTTGCATTGCCAAAACCCTTGGCCACAAACATTTGCCCATATAGTGTATGTTACCAATTATTATCTGTCAGGCAGGTCATTTATATACAAATGAAACTGCACAAATATAAAAGATGTACATTATTTTTACACATTTTGCAATCTGAAGGTCAGGCATTGTCATTATCTTTATCTTTGTATGCAATTTACATTATCTAAGTTGAGGGTAAAAATAGATACAAAATCTAAAATCATTTTTCCTATTTCAACAAATCAACAAATTAGGATAAACAACCTTTAAATATAAATGCAACATGACTCCACAATGAGAAGAACTTTTCTGAATGTACAAAATGTGATTCCTATTCCATCATCTATTCCTGTTAAAATCAATCATTCAACGTCTAGGTCAGGAACCATGCCAACTCAAATGCAAGATTCATATTGAATTACTGAGTCTGCTGCTTACAAAATGCTTGTGTGTTTGTAATATTGTTAAAATGCCCATTTGGATCGGCAACTAAATATATTCTGTGGTATTAATGTAGAACAGATAACATTGTTGTCAATCCCTTCAACTAAGCTTTACAGAAAGCATATTATATTATAGCAATATAGTAAAATGTGTGTCACCAATACAGACAGCATTATTTAAAATAAATTTGTGTCGTTAAAACTTTATAGGCAGGGCTTTTATATTAAGACCTGTGCATTACAGTGTGACAGAAACCCGTTATCTGCCTCTCATAGAAGCCATATAAAGCCAGTGGTATTGCACTTTTATTACCATGTACATTACGTCTCATCTCAGCATGTATGTGCACATCAGTGAATTGATATGTTATATGGTGGATTGTAAATGCCTTTGGTTTCATAGTTGAAAAATAACACGAATTAGCTTTAAACAGCTATATTCATGTTATTCTTATTTAAAACCTCTTAAAAAAATTAAAAGTAAACTGTGCTATCATCAGTAACTTATGTAGCTGGTAGTTATTTTAACAGTCACAACTGATTTGTATGTTTTGTTTTGTTTTAAACATAATTGCTGACCAAATGTGGATTTCTGTTCATGTAAGGGAGCAGGTAATGGAAAGCACTGGCACCTTGCAGAAAAGTCTGTTTAAACATCCCCTGTCTGCATGGTTTTGTTTCTACAGTTTGAATACATATAGATCAGGAGAAAATGGAATTTCCCCAAGTATAGGTTTACATTTAGTCATTAAGCAGACAATTTTATTTAAAGCGACTTACAAATAAGAACAACCCAAGTCAGTAGTTACGGAAAAGGTTTTTACAAGATCTGCTGGAGTTATATCAGTGGTTATTGGGCAGAAAGAGAGGGCAGACAGAGAAAACATGTTTTTTTCTAATCGGTGGTTCTTGTAATATTTTTTTTATTTTCTATTCCATATCACTCGACTTGCATATCTTTTGACTGTAAAAGAAAATGCAAAGAAAAAAGGATCTCCTGGTTATTAGACGTAGAACTGTCTTGCAATAAGGTGACAGTGCTATCCACCACTGTAAATAAACTGTATTAAAAACAAAGTATGTATTACATGTTCCCTGCATTCATATAGTAAAGCAAAATAAAATCAGAGTTGAAGAAAGAAAATGTGTAAAATATACCATGCAATGTATAAATGTCATAAACATGGTGTTCTACTTTAGTGGACTTTGCATGCTTTGTAATTACTCACAAAGCAAATCATACACATAAATGATGACCCCTATATTTTTCCCTAATCCATGTAAAGGTACGCATATTTAACACATTTTTCTGTATTTACAAATATAATTATAAAGGGTAATAAGGTTACGTTATATGGCCAAAAGTAAGTGAGGAACCTATGTATTGTTATTAAAGGGGTCTTCTTGTAAAATGTTAAAATAAAAAAAATCCATCACTGGGCACACTCACATACACTGTACAGGTCCAATTTAGAACAGCCAGGTCACCTTGAATTCGTGTTTTTGGACTGTGGGAGGAAACTGGATAACCAGGAGGAAACGGAGGGACATTTCCACCCAGATTGAAATTTGAACCTGGATCCCCAGCGTGGTTTACTACTGAATATAGATGTTTAGTCAAAAGGCTACATTCAAAAAAAGACTTGGGCAACCAAATGACCAAAAACTTACATTTGTAAAATGCTACCGTTCATTTCTTAATAAGGGAAGCTATACTCACTGAGCTCTTCATTGAGGGGGTGGAGTAGCTAAGTGATTAGGGTTTTCAATTCAATTCAAGTTTTTCTTTCAATCAGATGGTTGTAGGTTTAAACCCCAGGTTCACTGAAGTTACCAATGTGGGTCATTGAGCAAGGTCCTTAATTGCTCCAGGAGAGTACTATACCAACCCTGTGTTCTTACCCCAACCAAGTTGGGATATTTGACTTTTGATATAATGACTTTGGTGCCTGCTAAATGAGCAAATTAAATTTTATTTTAATTTAATTCATAAGGAATACTTACTGTAGCTTTACTCACTAAAGCAATTATTTAGGCTTAAAATAAAAAATGAAGGATGATATTGACATTAAAAAATCTTTTCACAATGACCATCACCTTAAAGAGTAAGCACAGCAGCTGCAGCAGAGGGCCACATTGGATTCCACTTTTTTCAGCCGGAAACAAAAACCTGTTCTCATGAGAGTAAATTCACAAACATTGTCCTCACGGTTTTGTATAATTCATTTCCAAGGACAAATCATAAAAGGATGTGGGGTGATACCTGTTTCCAACCACAGAAGGTATTCGTTCTTTCAATCTTATAAAATCTCATCAACTGTATTTATGAACATGTTAGAGAACGCGGTTTAAAAATGGCGCATCATCTTGTTAGACTAACTAAATTGTGCCCTGAAAAAATAACTGCCAAACCTGTTAACTACCACTTTAAAACAATGCTTCTCAACACAGAAACAGATTCAATTGCTGCACTCCTACTTGATTTAATGTATTTCTGAAATGGAATGTCTTGTGACAGAAGAGGTGAAGACTCTAGAGCAACTTATCTACAACAAACCCTCGTTTTAAAAAGATGTTAAATGTAATGGCAAATTATTGACTGGTGCATTATTTAATTATTTAGATTTAGTGAAGATGATCTTTACAGAGGAAAGAATAATAAAAAAGTTAAAAACAAACTGGTTTGTGAAATAACGAATGAAGAAAATGTATTTGCTTCCAACCTTCAGGCAACAGATTCGAAAAGGCACATTCCTGTCGGAGCATCACCACCAGTGCTTACAAAGCAACGTTCATAAGAACAGTGTTTAATGAGTCCTGGTGTGAAGGAAATCACCAGACAACCTTTGGAATACACTGCATTTAAAAAAACAAAAAACAACTCTACATTTCAGAGAAATTTTGTCTTACATGAAAGCAAACATATCAGATTTTGACATCTCCGATTTTTAACATACCAGTTCATAAACCTGGTATGTAGCCAAAATCAGTTTGCCAGACAACTAAAAAGCCTTACCATAATCATGTAACGTTCGCAGGTTGTTTAAACAAGTCATTTATTTGATAAAGAAGCTACAATGACTGTGTGCTTCTATCCTGCTCACACAATCTAAAACAAATCAAGCTGTTGTAACAACATTATGGATACCTGATGAATATCTCACAAGCGCTGTCATTTTTTCCAAAAGAGAGAGAGAAAAAAAAAAATCAAGACAAATCTGTAACAAAATGAAGACAGAAACAGAGGCTGGAATGTTTCTTTTATCCAAAAATACACAAACAGGAGAGAAAACCAGGTTTATTCATCCTCATCATCCTCCTCCTGCTGCTGCTCCGCCTCCTCCTCTTCCGCCTGACCCTCAGCATCCTCTTGTGCTTCTTCCCGCTCCTCCTCCAGAGCCTCTATTTGCTCTTCTTCTTCTTCTTGCTGCTCTTCCTCCAGTGTCTTCTGCTGCTCATCATCAGGTGCTTCCACCTGATCTTCCTCCTGCATTTCAGTCTGTTCGTCCTTCTTTATATTCACCTGTGTCTGTGTATCTGGTATCTGTTTACTCTTCACCCTTTCACGTTTCCTCTGCAAATCAGGAGACAGTTTTAAATATCATCTAAATGTTGCGACTGACACATGATTTTAAGAGGTGCAAGAACAAATAATACATTATAATGGGGTGGCAGCATTATTACAGCATAATCAGTTTGTTAAGTTAATAGGTTTATTATTTAAACTTCTAAACAGAGTGGAAGCAAAGTACATCAGATTAATTATTAAAAACCACATTGTAAGAAGGTAACAAATATAAACTAAAGGCTTTGTGTTGATGTGAAAATCAATTAAGTGAATGAGATTAATTTTTCACACATTCATATTTACATTTATATTACATTGTAAGTGTAACTTTGTTGGAAAAACAGTAGAAGAAACTGATAAAAGATGTTCTTTCTTTTGTTTAGTGCATTTCAAGGTACCGTATTGGTAAAATGTTTATCATTTTTAAACATTTACTAATAAAAGCTTCATAATCTAGTTACCTAATTAAATTTATTCATTCATTCATTCATTATCTTCCGCTTTATCCTATATTAGGGTCGCGGTGGGGTTCCCCATGCCCATCCAGGGGAGAAAGTTTTGGGCGATGGGCAGATACACCCAGGACAGGGCGCCAATCTATCGCTGGCCTAATTAAATTATTATGAAAATAATATAATCAAATCTATGGTAGTATATTTTATATTGTATTTGCTGTTGTATTTTACAATCATGTTTTGCTGGTTAAACTTATTAACTTAATATTTAACTTATTAACTTATTTTAACTTTGTATCAAAGTCGGATTAAAAAATATATATATATATATTACAAATAATATTCATTGGTACAGTTAGTATGACACTTGTAGAAATTACTTTTGAAATATTATGTTAAAATAAAATGTAGCTTTCATTCAAATACAAATTTACAGTTTGTGTTTCCCTAGACAATTTTTTTTATTCCACTGATTATCACTCTTATAAGCTGCAGCCTTAAAGATTAACAACATATTTAAGGCTGGTGGAAGTTTGGTTGCATGGGAGCCGACCTTCAGCATGTTGTAGTGCTCCAGGCTACTGCAGTGATCCGATTTCGCTCGTTTTTCATCCGTGTAGAAGATGTTACACAGTTTACAAAAGAATCCAGTCCTAGAAACCACATAACTGACACCTACAGGGAGACAAGAAAAAAGCCTTATGTCACACTTTATCATTCAGTACATAGATAAGACACCCACATGCCATAAGCCAAGAACTTTTGAGTGAGCACACCCTCTACTGTTGAAAACCACTAAGGTATTACAGGAAAAATATGAAGATAAACAAATGTTAGGGCAAAACGTGTTCAGTAACATCATAAGACATCTATTTATAAACAATAAAGCCAAAAATCTAAGTGTTAAGACCAGAACAATAAAATACATGTTTTAAGGCATTTTACTATATTGGTAATAGGTGATGAATGGCCACAAGATAATCGTCCATCGAGAGTCTTAGTCCTGCCTCATCCATTTGTGACAGTTCACACTTACAAATTACAAATCACAACAAGACATCTTACAATTTATTGAAAACATTTTTTTTATGCAAAACTGTAAGCAATTTTAGTTTTTGAGAAAAAAATTGTTTAATTGGTTTGTTTCTCATAAAACATGCATTGTACTACAGAGATGGTTTAACACCACAAGAACTTTTCATAGTTCTTAGTCACATTTTAGTGGATACTTCCTCACACATTAGAACCATGTGTGATGTTATATTGTATGTGTAGGGATTTTTATAGTGATGCAAACATATAAAATGTGTTTAATGTTTATTGAAAAGTTTAGGGTCTGGCCAGCATTAATAGCTACTTTAACAGGAATGGTTACAAGCATTACAGTCATGGGGCATCAAAAAATGTATACTTTCAAAAATCAAACCCATCAGCATGTCTTTGAAATGTAAAAGGTATAAACCCTAAAATACACTCATACAGGCACAGAGAGGACATGCGAACTACGTGCTGGGCATTCTAGTGTTTTACAGAGAGTGTGGTTTGACATGGTTGGCAGTTTGGTGCATTTTCCCCTATGCAGAGGTCCTTTTGTGTAAGGCTAGTATGTCCAATTCTGCATTTTGTGATGACCATTTGTTTTTTTCCGACAGTTCATTCTTGTATAGTTTTTCTGACATTTGGTTCGATTTCATGAAGTTTATTGTGTAGTTCATTGCCCCACTCGTTTTGCCATTATTACTATTTTTAGTGCATGTAAATACCACAATTTAGAAGGTGTATAAAGTTTTAGGCAGGTAAAAAACTGATAACAGATGATTGGTGATGAAGAAAAAAAAAAAAAAAAAGAAAAAAAAGGTCAATGAAACAGCACAAATTAGACGATATGTAACTGAGCAAAAACAATGATTTTGACATGTCTAAGGGAAGTATACAACTTGCTGCAACTTATCATATTACAGTAATGATCTAACACACAGTAAACAACAGGCAAAGATCAATACAAGTTTATGAAAAGACAACCAAAAATAGTTTGTCTCAAACTCTCTCTAAAGTGCTTTAAAATAACACTATAGTCATCACACTTTAACCATAATAGTAAAAACATGTAGATAATTTGGATAATAAATAAATAATTTTTTAGCAAGCCAAGAGCATATTGTACTAAATGAATAGGGTAAAGTAGTATTCAGTGTTCTTACCAACAGGCTTGTTGGGTTCAAAGGGGCTGAGAGGAGCCTGGTTTAGCTCCTCATCCTCTGAATCATCAGCTGACGGATCTCCACAGACACCTTCCAATCTGGAACTGTGGCGGTCCTGCACACATACACAAACATATTGTAATTTTCTCTGATATATAATAACAGTTTCTGACACTGGCAACAACAATAAAGAATGACTAAAATACTTTTCATTTCATCTACCTCTTCTGAGCCGCCTTTGGACGTTTGGCCATTCTCTCGCCTCCTCTCTGATTTTCTGCTCTGTTGGGCTTCGAACCAATGCTCAATTATATCGGCTGAATTCCTGTAAAACAAATACCCAGGTATCAAAGCAGTCAATGCTACAGTACAAGATTACAAACCTGAATTCATTTTAAACTATAAGTGACTGTATTTTGAGGTATTGACATGCCTCACATTCCCATGTCTGCTTTTTTAGTTATCTTTTATATTAAGATAACTTTTGCCTTTAAAGTTTTAATTCATACAGCCCATGCACAAAAACAGTAAAACACCTATCTTTAGTTAGACTGCCTTTAGTCTAGTGTAAAGTATTCATTATTGGTAATGCAATAGTGGTTTTTAAATAAAGGTATTTTTCAGTATACACATAGAAACAATATAAAACACAAAAATTCTAATGGAAGTATTTGTCAAATAAAATATAAAATACTGTAAACAGGTGTATTTTAACAAGTTTCAAAACTGAATATTACCCTTAAGTAGGGGTGTAAATCGAAGCCTTCATGATTATTTAATTCGATATCAATTCTTCACGCCATTTGATTTTCTTCAATATTAAGGACATTAAATCTATTACGTTTTAAATACATTAACAAGAAATCATTTGCCTTTTATTGAGATACAGAAACTGTTCTATTTACAAAATGTTTATTACACTACAGCAGTTGTAATCAATGCACTATAAAAAGAAGTTAACTCCACAACGATATTAAAATTAAGCCCAATAATATAGATTGTAATAAGAACTTTAAAAATTATAAAATAAGTCTAATGCTGACTATGCATGTCTATTATATTCTTTTCACTATTAAATAAAGACAACAAAACAAAAACTGACCCCTATAGTCTAACATTTTTAATCTGTTTGTCAATAAGATTATATTGGATTTAACTTTTTTATTGAGCAGAGTAAACAGTGTCGTTCTACTGAATTATCAGTGAAAACACTTACCAACATTTTACAGTTTGCGTTAGCATTTTTACATAAAGAAAAGGTGCAGGTTGTTTCAAAACACTGGCACTTTGAAAGCGGAATTTAAAAAAAAAATGGAACTCATGACCCATATTCATTCAATACGGGACTTCACATAAAATGATTCTGCATTTTGACTGTGTAAACTTTTACTTTTTTGCTTTCTACCTCTTGTGAGGTATAAGGAAATTTGGAAGAAAATATTAATATCCACAGCTTAGGAGAAGGTAGAATACTGTTAAAGGTACTATGCGTACATCGGAGTAGAGATGTTAAAAATTGGTGAACAGAAATGCGGCATTATAAACACATAACCCTGACCCATAAGGTTTGTACAAAATGTCCGTTTTGAGTACAGCAACAAAAAGATAACCTTGTTCACTCACCAGAAAATTAAGGAGTCTCCTTTCTTGCACTTTGTAATCTTTAGAGGAACACCACTGAATTTGAGTGGGTAGCGAGTGTACCGTTCTATCACCAACTTGGCTGCTTCCACTTTTTCCATTTGTATATAACACTGACAAAGGAATGGAGAGAGTTAGCTGGGACTCATATATTCCAGAAATAACTATTTCTGTTATAGCACTTAACCAATCTTGCACCAACTATAAACCAACATGGTAAAAAAAGTAAAAAGCAAAAAACAGCTTCTATATTCTATTGTGACCTGCAGTTGATCATTAACTGTTTACTAAGAGCATTTACATGGTAATGTTACAAAAAAACATAAGGACACATCTCACCACATATTTTGATTCTTGTTTAATAGATTAGTGGTTATTTACAACTGATGTGTTTCAATCCTAAATAAATCAGGGAACGATACCATTTGTTATTTCATTGTGCATGGAGCTGCAATGTTCAATCCAAAACATTAGCATAATCAAAACTTTGTTTAGCAGGGGTAGTCCTGTCTCTATACTGCAGAAAAAAAAAATCCCCAGCTACAAATCATTAACAGGACATCAGTGTCCTTCCTAGATGGAGTCTATACGTTTTCTTTCCACCTCCATATGGGTTTCCCCAGGGAGCTCAGATTTCCATCCAGTTTAAAATCATGTACTCAGGTGAATTGGAGATCCAGAAGCATTTCTACCTTGCCCTGTGATTTACTTTACTAAGCAAACATATATTAAGCAGAATAATGTACAGAAATTTGGTCAATAGTGTAAGAAATGTATATGAAATAATGCAACACTCCAGAAAAAATACTTATAAAATATAAAAATACCTTTATAATTTTTATTTAAGATAAGTTTGGTTTACTCTTTTTTAAACTACTAAGCAATCCCTGCTGCTGCCAACAATGTGAATTAATATGTGCTCACGTCAATCAGTGTATGTATGTGTGTTTTACTGCACGGATGTGTTAAATGTGGAGGGCAAATTCCTTCATGTGTAAAGCACATAATAAGGTTAAAGCAATAGTATCCTCACTGTGAGATATTCTTCCTAGATCTGATTTCATGGACATGGTGAATTAAAAAAAATGCATTAGGAGCATTAGGTAAGGCCAAATAATTTACTTTGTTGTACAGATTATTTCTTTAATGTATTGCTGATAGGAGATTTAATACAAAAAAAAAACATTTAGACCGGTTACCTACTGCAGCTTTAAGGTGTTTGTGTGATTTGTTAATGTGTGGTACATACAGTTCCATACTGGCAGCTGAAGGAGTAGCCTGTGATTTTTCCAAACGGTCGAATAGTTTTAAGAAGGGGCATTTCCAAATTTCCAAACCGAGGTATATTGCTGACAAACAACGTCCTTCCACTAGGATCCTATTAATAAATAATATTTGACACAAGTTAGTGGTCAATACAAAAATGGTTTGTTTAAGCACCATTTCATAACAATGTACATTTAAACATGCAAAACTTCAGTTGTGCTATTCCTGTTGTACACCTCTAACCATATAGTTTGATGTACAATTTTTTCCAATGTTTTTTTTTTATAAACTGCTTTCTGGGTGACACTATTTCGTAGTTGCCAAAACCAGAAGCCATTTAATCAGCAATCAATGTTAACTTCAACATCCATACTACAGTAAATTACTTTGCAGAAAACCAGTTTACAAATTATGCTTATACCAAACACTAAACTTTTTTTTTTGTTTTATATATAGTATGTTTGTAACATGTCACTGTTTTATTGTGAATAAATCCTGGGAAAGAAGTGTAACACCTCTAATAACATTTCTTTCCTGTGATTTATTTACAATAATGCAAGCCTTAGTGCTTTAATAAAACATGCACCCATTACAAAAGACTGTGCTGTAGTCTGATACTACTTGCCAAAACTATAACTACACTATAAGTGATGAAGTCTTCAACAACTGTGAAGATTTAAATGCATTTTCTTAATTTTATGATAAAGAATATGATGCAAATCTCTGGCAAGACATATTAAAAATTAAGTACATTGAAAGTAGGTCACAGTTTAGGTATTTAGAGACTGTTGCACTCACTACATTAACACACTGAATAACGCTCACAGTGGTGATTAATGAATCTGATCTCATCAGATTTCAAACAATAGCTAATATCTTGTAAACCCTTCCAGATCGTTGTTGTCTTTTGATACCTAACCTTTTCAGCAGGCAAGCAATACTTGTTAATAGGAAGTACACTATTCAGCAGAAATGTCATTGCTAAACTTCGCACCTCAATAGTTTTCAAGCTTGGGTTTATATTAATGTTTACATGTCTCCCACGCAGCTTGGTCCTTATGCCTCTGTAATATGACACCATTTCCCTTGCTTTTTCCTGTGTTTCCAACTCAAGCATGGCCTATAAAATAAACAAAGAAGTTGAAGTATGGTTATCATAATGAAGACGCACAACAAAATGTTAATACATCATGTCTCATTTCATATAATTGAGACATATTGCACTGCCAATTACACTATTTCAGAATATTTTCTATTGTGCAGCAACTAACTACATTGATGTAAATAGGATCCAATGTTGGCCTCATGTGATATCACGCTGGACCACTGTAAACTTTGATTATGGTGCACATTCTCTTTGACTTTCTAGAACAAAATATATTAATCCTGTTTCCCAAAATATGTTTGCTAATGCCATATAATGCTGCCTAAATTACTCTTACAACAACCACAGATCATGAAACAAGAATGTGTAGGTGGTAATCTTATTACAATAATAATACAAATTCCTTTCAATAATACAAATTGTAAGATTAAATTATATTATGGCAGCATAAATTTGTGAAGGTTAAAGTGCATGTATTTATTGTAAAGAGGTCGCATGTGAACAAAGAATAAACACACCCTCACCCACCTCATGTTTGTAGTAGGAGATAGCGAAGTTCACCACCTTGCCAAATGGGGCAGCCAATTTATATAGATCTTTTATCATGGTACTCTTGTGGTCCTCTCTGTACACAAACATGATTGGTTTCACCAAGACCACTTTACCCTCCTGCAAAATTACACAAACACTGTTCAACTGGGACAAAACATGTCATTAATTTATTTGAAATTGTTTTTGATAAGTTTAGTTAGGTTACCAACCGGAAACTCTGGAGAATCTAAGAAAGGAGGGGAAAAGAAAAATCAGGAATCAACACTTTAGACAATTCATTTACAATTCATTTTAAACACACAAACACACCTTAATGTTTACTCTGTATAAAATAAAGAAATATGCTTAATCTATAATGACATTTAAAATAACTTTGTACATAGGGTGTTGGTGATTCATAGTGTTAAAGCATTAAAAGTAAGAGCATGTACCTGTTGAGTGAGGGTCAAGTTCATCAAGAGTTACAAAATCATCCAAGTTATCTGGAAAATCCATGTCCTCCAAGTCCTCCTTCATAAAGTCACAAAAATTTTACTGTTAAGGACGCTTCAGTTTAAAATCTCTAAATCCACCATGGTTGTGACATAATTGCTGGGGCATCATGAACTCAAAATTAAACATCTAAACTAAAGTTTAAGTTCAGTGAAAGTATGACTGTGACAACAAATAAGTAAATGAATTTAAAGATTTAATATTGGTGAGAATACAGCTTAAATTTTAACTTTTATTTTATCTGGAAAAAAAAATTTCATTTTTTTAAGGCGTGTCACAAATAGAATTTGAGATGTTTGACAAAGTTAACTTTCACATATGTGATATTTTTTTATGTTAAAAGGGAAAAACTGGGGGGGGAAACTTAAATAGCTGTTGAGTCTCTTGTTATGATGATTAAACAGTTTGAAAAAAATAAAATAAAAGAAGGCATCTTTACACTTTCAATGTGACATGAGTAAATTTGTTTGTTGATTCAGAAGTTTAACATCTGAACTGTATCAATAGCCAATTCCTGACAAGAAAAGGAGCACGAACTAAACCGCTGCACCAATGTGTCATCTAATAATTAATTCTAATAAAATGTATTTTTTAAAACCTAAACCAAACTCCTTAAACGGAAGCACACAGAAAAGGCAAAGCCACCGTAAGCCACCTCATCATGTCTCATCGTACTGGACATGAGACATGTCCCTTATCTCTTTTATTTTAACTTTAATTCTAAGCACCATTCATTGTGTATGGAATGTAATTTACACAATAAATCTAGTTTTAATAAATCAGATTAACATAATTAAATAATTAATACAAATATTTATTATTAATGATTATTTTTTCCTTTCGATCGGTCTTGCTCTTATTATGAAGGTAAAGCCAAGTAAATGAATTCCTGCAAAGTGAGAATTTTGAAAAGTGAGGACTGAAAGTACATGATCTGAACTATGCTAGATGGCAGCTTAAAAGTAGTTTTTTAATAGTTAAAATAGAGAATTTGAATTTGATAAAGGGTTTAAATAGAAAGGTGATTTTCTTTGCAAGTTTGAACAAACCATTTTTTGCTGAAATGTTTTTTTGTTTTTTTTTTGGAAAGAAATGAATCATTTAGACCAGTGGACTAATAAAAAAAAAATTAAATAGTCGAATCGATAGAAAAAGTGGCAGTTAGTGGCAGCACTAAAATAGATACCTCTTAAATTCCATGCTCACTTTTGTGGTCTTAATATAATCCTCTTAAAAATGTGCATGCATAATGCTTGTTTGATGAACTTGGCACGGAGCATACCTGTTCCTCTGCATCCTCCCCTGAGCCTTGCTTTTCTTTATTCGTTTTTTGTTCAGCACATTGCTTCTCCTCTTTTTTCTCATCAGTCTCCATGCATTTCCCTCCTCTTTTTTCCTCCATCTCTTCCATTCTTGTGCCGACGGCCTCAGCTCCATCAGTGTCCATCATGCTGGATTCATCCTCCATTTGATCTTCTTCATGCTCTTCTTCCTTCTTGTCAGCTGTTTCTCCTTCTGTCCTCTCTTTGTCCTTTTCTCCTTCCTCACCTTCCTTCTCTTTATCTCTGTCCTTGCTGCTGGACTTAGCTGTGCTTTTGGACGACGAGGAGGATTCAGATTTCTGTCTGCTGCTGCGGCTCCTCCTCGAGTCAGATCGTCTTGAAGATCGTTCAGAGCTACCCTCACTGCAATTACACACAAAACGTAGAGGAAACCATATTCAGGGTCATTATACATTATAACAGGATTACTGTGTGAACCGAATATCACTACTAAAAGTTTGTAATTTATTATCTTATAATGAAACTACTTAATGGATATAAAAACAGTAGACGAATATGTTTTAACACTGCCTGACCAAAAATGTCACATTCTTAAATATTGTATCGCAATGCATAGTATTTATTAAAGGTTTACCTTGAAATGCCACAGAATGCCAATTTTGCTCTTGTGCAAGATCCTACTGATCAAATGTCATGGCATCAGACATAACACCTAAAAGTCCCTACAGATATTTGTAGGCAATGTAGCTTTGCAGACATCACTATTTTATCAAAAAAGTTGTTTTTATATGAGAATTAATGTAACTTACCATAAGCTTGTTAGAGAAGACAAGTAAACTTTGATGCTTTTGTCTTGAATCCTCAGAGGGTTGGAGTGGTAGTACTTTACCATGATGTCTGCATCGCGCCAATCCACCATCTCTATTAGTGCCTGCATTAAAGCATGCAAACACACACACACACACACACACACACAAAATATGTTTTTATTTAAATATTCTAGTAGATTACAATTAGGACTTGTTCAGTACAGTGAAAAAACATTTATCAATTTATATTAATGAGAAGCAACATCTAATTTAATTCGAGTAAAATATAGAAAATCTGTACATAAAGAAAATCAATGACCAAGATTCTATAAGTGTAGAATTTAGTTGAATTCCAAATTCTTATGAGCAAGCATACCTTCTCCTCAGTAAATTTTGAATTACGAACTTCCCCAAATAAGCCAGCAAGCTCCAGAACTTTATCTTCATTGTCCTTTCCTGGTGGCAGGCGAGAAAAACACACCACTGACTGAACAGACTTCACGCGTTTTGGCCCTGGCGCATGAAAATCAGTAGGCTGTGGATCACACATAGGGTTTAATCAGCACAGCAAATCAACATTGAAAGTTCTTATTTTGGGAGACTAATACTTTATTTTATTCTCAAGTGCAAAAAAATTACACAATAAAAACACCAATTACTATAATGCCAATGTTTAAAGAGGTAACTAGTAGATGTGACACTGAAGGAAAATGCTGACTTTTAAACAGCAGAGAGAAAAAGTAGGATAGTTTTTCGACTCTCAAATAAATTTTCTATGATTAAATTCATATTCTATGATTAAATTAGGGCAGCACGTTGGCTTAGTGGTTAGCACATTTGCCTCTCAGCGCTAGGGATTCCCGGTTCTAATTCCAATCTGGGTGGAGTTTCCATGTTCTCCCCGTGTCCGCGTGGGTTTCCTCCGGTTTCCTCCCACAGTCCAAAAACATGGATCAAGTCTATTGAATTTTCCAAATTGCCCCATATAGAGTGTGTATGTGTGAGTGAGTGTGTGCCCAGTAATGGATTGGCGCCCTGTCCTGGGTCTATCTGCCCAGCACCCGAGACGTTCTCCCCTGGATGGGCATGGGGAGCCCCACCGCGACCCTAATATAGGATAAAGCGGAACATAATGGATAGATGATTAAATTCATAAGCTCAATTAAACATAAATAAAATCTACTATTGATTCAAGAAAACCTATATTAGGAAGATTCTTAATATGATTTTAACATGATTTTTTGTGAAGAATGTGCAGTAAATAGTATTCATCACTTCTACTTCTTGCTTTAACTTTTTGTCTTAAACACTGCCATAAATAGTCATATCATAGCATCCAAAGAGATTTAAACATCTGTAACAGAACTACAAAAAAAGAGCTTTCAGAACTTTATAAATCTACTTACATCATGTATGACCTTGACATTTGGTGATAAAGACAAGCTGATGAAGTTGCCTTTAATGTAGGCAGGTTTATGTTGATAATGAGTCACCATGTCTTTTGCTTCTCTGTGAGAGCTGAATTCCAGGAAGCCCTAGAGCAAAACGAACCAAACTGACTTAAATGTCATTCTTAACAACAGTAATGTACACAGAAACTATACATTATGAAAGTATGAAAAGAGTGCCATCAGGAAAAAATACTGATAAAATAAGTTAATTTGGAAAAAAATTCTTGACAAATGCCTCTCAGAATATCATGGTCTATGACAACACCAAGATGCACTAGTAGGGGGAAACCATCTTTGGAACCATCTTTCTATTACAATGGTATTGCTAACAAGTGAAATGCTGCAGAGTTAAATGTTGCAGACACAGATAGCACACACACTCCTGGCTGGATCCCTTGGGGCAGTCATAGGCTTGTAGTTAAGAAACAAGACCTGAAGATCCCCGGTTCGATTACTGGGCCCAACAAGTACCATGGCTGAAGTGCCCTTGGGCAAGGCACCTAACCCCAATTTCTCCTTGGGTAGCATATACACTGCTTCGGGCACGTGTACACACTTCATTAGTGTGTGTATGTGTGTTTCACTGCACGGATGGATATAATGTGGAGGAAAAATTCCTGTACGTGTTAGCACATTAGGTAAAATAGATTACTTTAGTACTGGTGCATCACAAGATCGGTTTTAAATATTTGTATATGCAAAATGACATGGTAAATGACATATGTTACATCATCTGCCAAGGTTATGGGAATAAATATTTTGTATGAGTATTTATTTTGAATTAAAATGACATTTTACAAAATGGTGGCACGGTGGCTTAGTGGTTAGCACATTCGCCTCTCAGCGCTGGGGATTCCCGGTTCGAATCCCCATCTGGGTGGAGTTTCCATGTTCTCCCTGTGTCTGCGTGAGTTTCCTCCGGGTTCTCCGGTTTCCTCCCACAGTCCAAAAACATGGATCAAGTTAATTGAATTCTCAAAATTGCCCAATTTAGAGTGTGTATGTGTGAGTGAGTGTGTGCCCAGCGATGGATTGGCGCCCTGTCCTGGGTCTATCTGCCCAGCGCCCGAGACGTTCTCCCCTGGATGGGCATAGGGAACCCCACCGCGACCCTAATAGAGGATAAGCGGAAGATAATGAATGAATGAATGAATTTTACAAAATTTGAAAAGATGCTATGGTAAATTTAAAAGAATCTAGTTGGCAAATGCTTATGGCTCAGTTAATAAGAACATTATGGAATGTCCTTTTGTTCTGTGGTTTAGCATACACAATATAGCTCCTATGGCTGATGGGTTTCCCAATAATGTTCTTTGTGCAAACTCATTATCTTATAGCATTTTTTAACAATGGCAGAGCCTATAGGTTTAGTGGTTACAGTGTCACTAAATTAGACATTTGAAAGGTCACACTGTTTGATCTATGTCCACTGGTCTAAATTCATAAGCAAAGAAATCAGTTTGTGATTCAATATTTGGCCTAGGACAGCAAAATCAGCTCGATCATTGCACAGTGTAAACCTGGTTTTTGTTTGAAGTCCATAATTTTGGAATTCATTTTCCATTTGTGTTATATTTCTTAGAAGATGGTTTTAGAGCATTCGTGGGTTTGGTTAATACATATTATTAACAGTTTTGTTTCTTACATGTTGCATTACCTTAAAGGGGAAGAGGAGATGCTTTACAACCTTTCCAAATGGTTTGCCCAGTCCCAGCAAGTCAGATACTGCGACACAGCCCATAGGAAATTTGGCAACCACAACTCTTGTGGAGGGCTGAAATGAGTGTGATATTGTGTTTAATAATAGCAGATTTTAAAAGTATTATTTAATAATATGAAAGAACAAAAACACCACAGCATTACCAATGGAGAGTGGTAAAAGCGTTCAGACGAGGACAGGTCACCTAAAGCAATTGCAAAAAAAAAAAAAAAAAATACAATTGCAATTTGATATAGAGATCACAAATCGGACAACACTCAAGCTTTTGTGTTTAACATACATTATTGGAACAGCCTTTATGTTCTGACCAAATTTTGAATAGAGTTTGAGATTTTTTTCTTCTGTTATTATCATTGTAGTGATATTAACTGCTACAATGATTTTTCTGTTCTTTCAAAAAATGTTTTGTTCTTTTGTTTTAGGTCTTATGGAATGTGTTTGAAGGTCACTTTCAACTTTATATGTAACTGAGTCAAAGCCATGTGCTGCCATCCAGCACACTGACAAATGAAGCAAATTGTAACTGAACACCAATATCTGCCACCAATATGTAACACCAATATCTGCCATTACAAGCTGATGCCACAGCAAAAAATGCAAATGACATTAATATTTTAAGCCAACACATTAGAAGGGGGACAACAGCGACTCTGTAGATTAAACAAAACTTTTTGGCCACCAAGGAACATGTTATATCTAGCACAAACCCAAACCAAAGTGGTTTGAGGGGACACGTTTAAAAGGTTTTGAGATGGCCTAGTCAAAGCCTAGACCTTAATCATATTGAGAATCTGTAAGACTGATAGATCACTGTTTACTGGTGGAAACCATATACCGTATTTTCCGGACTATAAGGCGCACCTAAAAGCCTAAAATTTTCCCAGAAATCGGACGTGCGCCTTATACGTGTACTGAGTTCCAAATTCTATAAAAGTATTGTCGGGCGACCGAAAATTAATTCGGAGCTTGCCGTCATTCCAGGAGGATTAAATAAAGAACTCCAACCGCTGGACATTGTCGTAAACAGGGCGTTTAAAGTAAAGTTGCGAGCGGCGTGGGAGCGATGGATGATAGACGGTGAACACACGTTTACTAAAACTCGGGAAGCAGCGGCGGGCGAGTTACGCCACCGTCTGTGAATGGATTGCGGATGCCTGCGCTAAGGTTTTTGCTGTAACTGTTGTCCGAGCTTTCGTGAAAGCCGGAATCATTGCTGAACAGCCACCTGGCGACAAGACTGACTCGGACATTGATGAGGGGGAACCCCGGAGTGCTCGATCTTGAAATTGCGCAGCTTTTTAATTCAGACACAGAATATGAGGACTTTGATGGATTTGTGGGAGAAGAGTGATTAAAAATAATGTGTGTTTTGTCAAGTAGTAGAATAAACTTTAATTATAAATCACCGTTTTGCATCCTTTACTTTTCTTGCAGATCGTATGTTTTAGCAAGTGCCTTATAATACGGTGCCGTACAGAATAAGTACCTTAGAGAAATAGAGTCCGTAATTGAGACTGCACCTTATAGTACGGTACGCCTTATACGTGGGTCAAATACAGAAACAGACCCCGTAATTCAGACTCTGCCTTATAATACGGTGCGCCTTATGGTCCGGAAAATATGGTAATTAAAAGGAGTGGTAGCAGTTTTGTCCTGAGAAATAGGCAAATGTCCCAGTGGCAGACATATCCAAAGTGACGCAGTAATAACAGGTGTACTACCTGAATACTGACAAAAAAAGATGAAAAGTTATGCATAATTAAGTTTTTCGTTATTTTGTACCACTTCTTGTTTGCCTCACAACTATCAGTTGTTCTGTAGGTAAACGGACGCAAACCCTAAAACATCTATCCATCCAGCCCAGACATCTCTATCCCCAGCTACCTTAAAGCAATGCCTGCAAATGTCAGACAGAAAATAAGAAACTGCCATTTTTTGTCATTTGTCTAAAGAAGTTTTCTCTTTATTTTTCAGTATTAGTCTAATGCCTCACATTTTTTCTTCAGAATGTTTGAACTTGTTACTATTTTCTACATCTCCATCAAATTATACTTTTATGGAAAGGGCACTAGATCTGGACTGTTTGGTGGATGAGAGAACGCTGATTTGAAAACTCTAAATTGAGTCTTATACAGACAGGATTAAGCTTTACATTTTAAATATTTAAAATGTCCAGTTTAATACATTTTAATGGCTAAAGAATATTTTAAACAACCTCCTGCCAGGAAGGAAATTTCAAAATCCAACCATTTAAGTAAAAAGTACTAGATCCATATTTTCATATTGCATTTTGATGATTCTAAAATCAAAACAATGAAAAACACACTAAGGCTGTTTGCAGACAATGCCTACCCGAGTTTCTTTCAGAGCTGTAAGGCCTTTTGCCAGACCGAGGGGCTCGTCGAGACACATAAGAGTCATCATGCGAGCCAGATCTGTCAAAACACATGAAAACATTATTGAAAAGCTCATTGTTCTTACAGCAGATCGACCACATTAAACCATTCAATAAACCTCACTATTAATCAAAACCTTGTACTGAATAACAACCTGATCAAATCAACCGTATTAACAATGATAAGATGTCACATATTTTATACAAGCTAAAAACTTACAGTTTCAGGAATTCTGTTTTTGCTTTAGTGTGACGAAAACCCCGAAGATGACCATGCCATGCCTGTTAACCACAAAAGAATGACAAGTCATAACAAGTAACTGTAATGTTGAAATACATTAGTTGTGGTATTTTGATACCCACCTAGTGTGCAAAATTATAAGTTGTGCATTTTTAATTAATATCACTTAGCACAGAGGTATTCAAATTGTAAGGCACAACAGAACTGCAGAGAAAGCTTAGTTTAGGGTTATCCAATTTTAAAATGTAATAATGTTTATTTGAATAACAATAAATATGTTGATTAAGAACTAAAACAGGATTTAAATTGCTTACTGTCTGAATATATCCGACTAATCAAATATATTAGGAAACCCAAAGAAAGCTAGAAAAATATTCAAGATTATTGCTTCAAGAATCTCCAGTGGTAGTATACCACTACCATGGCTGTGAAACACCAAGACAATATATAACCTGCAGCTATAATAATCGATTAGCTACAGTGGCTCTAGTTTGTTTTATCTTCATTTTTTTTGTGAAACCTTACCATGCTAAGTTTAATGTTAAATACAGTACCAGTCAAAATGGGTATAAAACTCCTTCTTGCTTTAGTTTTCCATGTTATCAGTTTAATTTACCGTAAAGTTGGACTTTGTAGTTATACAATACAGACTGTAGTCCATTTGTTTGTGGACTACAGTAAATACTGTGCAAGTCCCCTTTAGTCTTTAATGATCAGGACCCCAAATGTAGCAGAACAGCACAGGCATTATTTGGTCAGTGCATTATTCCTATCCCAGCAGTGTCATTGAAGTGTTTAAATTAAACTACAGCAGCATTGTTGCACTAAAACCCCCTCACATTTGTGTCACTGTAGAACTGACAAACATCACCCAAATGATTCCTGTTCTGTGATGGTCCTGACCAATAAAGAACAGAGAACCAATGGGGACTAACAAGAAAAAAAGAAAATAGATGTACTACAGTATGTAATTGTAAAACTACAAAGTCCATCTTTATGGTAAATACAGAAAAAAGACAATTAAATAAGGATGTGTGTCCAAACTTTTGACTGGTATTGTACTTGTATAAATTGAAATCGTATAGCATAAAATAAGGTTTGTGACGACAGCTTTAGAGCTTCATGCCAAAAATCAAACAGTTAATTTAAATAATAAGAAGAAAAACACACGCACAAAACACATCACCAAAGAACTGAGGGGCTACAGTTTAGTCACACCAAAAACTACAGAAGTAAAATAATGGCTCAAATTCATTAAAAACGAGTAATAAAATGATTACAAAAAAAAAAAAAAAAACTAAAAATAACACTTGTTATACTTGTATAAATGCAGGGGGAAAAAATATTAAAAAAACAAATATTTTAAACTTTTTGCCAACCCTGAACATTTTTAAAACAGTAAGTGTTCTTGTCTGACAGCAAGAATATCCTGAGTTCAATTCCTAGCCAGGGTGGACATGATCTCTTGAGTTTGCATGTTCTCAACGCCATTGTGCGTTTTCTTCACATATACAAACATTTAGTTTGTATAACTATATATATACTAGTTATTTTTCTGAACCATCATCTGCTTCTGATCCTCTCTACTAGTTCACTAAATCTGAAACCTTTTCTTTTCCCCACCATCGGTTGACTTCATCAATACTCTGCTTTACCTTTAAGCCATTGCTTTCAATCTTGCAGATAGAGCAAATGTGAGGAAAAACTGTTGGTTTATCATCAATATCATCTTCTGAAATGCCGCCTTCTTCTCGTTGACTCTCTTTTGATGACCTTCTGCCTCGGTCCTCCCTTTTTCCTCCCGCACTGGATCGCTCTATCTTTTTCTCTTCATCACTCTTCTCAAAATCTTCCTGATCATGACTGGGAGCTTCAAGTTCTGAAAACTTAGCTGGGGAGCTATCTGTCTTCTTCTCTGAAGACTCTTGTTTCTCTTCAGGCTGTTTAGTATCCGTTTGTTCACTGCAGTCTGTATCTGGAGCAGCTGCTGCCTTTTCGGACCGTTTGGCTTTTAGTTGCATGATAAGAAATGGGAGGGTCTCTACTGTGATTTCCTTCTCAGGGATTTTAGCCAAAGCTTCAATGTCATCTGAACTCAGCCCCAGAGCAGAGTACAAGCTCTGCGCACTCATGGATGATTCATCACCTGTGCTGCTTCCAACTTCCGAAGATTCCATCTTCTAACCAGGAGGCCAATGTGGAGGAAAGGTCTTTACTACAAGTAAAGATAGAAAAAGAGGTAGGACATTTTCAGGTTATCCTGTGTGTAGATACATCACTGCAGCCATACTACTGTAAACCATGTATAGCCAAATGACAGTGGAGGGTAAATAGAAGTCCAAATATTATTATTAGCTTAATATAAGGGGACAATAAGCTATTTGTCGATTAGCATGTGATTTGCTTAGTTGCAACAGTAAAAGTTTTTGCTTTTAATCATGTAAAAATTGTTAATTAGTATTTTAGCATGACTTTATTTGGTTAGTTTATTAAGTTATGCCACTAAAAAAAGCAACATTAACTAAATGTAAACTGAATGAGACTATAAGTTATCATCTTTAGTGTATAAGCTTTAGCTCAAATGTTTAAAGACTGAAAATTACAATAAACATTTCATAACAAGTGCGCAAACATTAAGGACGATAATTTTTATTTTATTTTTCAACCCATGAAATTTAACAAACATTTTTACTTAACTATTACATAAAACAACAAATGCCACAATGTTTTATAAGTGGTAGAAACTAAAACAGATAAACAAAACTTTTAAAACTTTAAAGTACTTGTGTTATCTAAATTATTTCTATTTGACTATCATAAAACCTTACATGTCAGTATGAAAGTGTAGTTTTAACCACCCACGTTTAGTTTTTAAGCTACTTTAAAGATATTACAAGTTATACAATAACAGGCCTTTAGAAAACAACAAACACGAGGCTTACAAATATTTTTTCAATAACCTGGAGACAGCACCACTAAGTAGTAATTTGCAATGTAAACTGTATTACCTTATTTATTTTCTTCTTTATTTTATGTACATGTTCTGTAGTACAACTGTAAGGAATTGAGCACCCAAGCATCTCACTCACCTTTCACACCCGTGTTACAGTGACGTGACAATAAAGGATTTGATTTGATTCATTTAAACAAGATTTGTTTCAATGAAAGTTCAAATGTGCAATTAGCTTTAAACAAAATTAAGATTTAGATATCAAATCATTTTTATTTTCACTCACAATTTTTCAAAAACTCTGACCTATACAGTGTGCAAAACTTAGGAGCTTAAAAATAACAAAACCATCAATTTTACTTTAACTGTTTTGCTACCACTTTTGCTGTCGCATATGAGATTTAAAAGGCTCATGTTGGCTCTTTTACCTTCTAGAGTATTTGGAGTATTTTGTATTACTATATTGACACTTTCACTTTGGTAAAAAGATGTAAATACAGCATTCTACCATTTTGATTTAGTGTGAACATTATGAAACAAGATGCAGATTTTTACAACAATTACGCCTACACCAAACATAAACCCTGATTAACCTCCTAACTTGACCTGAGATAACATATGATGAGGCTAAATGATACATGTGGATTTTGTATGCTCATATATGCTTATAAATAACCCAGTTAACATTTTTTTTTAACAATTCTAATTCAGCACATGTATTTAACTTTACAAATAACGCATGCTCATTGTATATTTCAGTACAAGATAATGAATAAATATTAACATATGTTTCAAACGTACACGTGAAAAATACAACGTGTGTGAAGATAAAAAACAATTAGTGCTATGTAAACATACAATCAAGTGCGCCAGATTACTAGATGGGACGCAGCCCAAAAGATACATTAGGATTCATAGAGCGCTAGCATGGCGAGAGCATTGAGACACACCGCTTTGTTTAGCTCAAAGAAAATGCACAATGCACAAAATAAACATGTACATGTATTGATTATCGATTAAACGTATTTAAATCACGTAATCATACTATTATCAATAAAGTTTACATTCTGCAGCAGCTTATGATTCCCAGTTAAATCACTGAGCTAACGAAAGCTATGCTAAGCTAAAAGCTAGGCTTCTGACTTGAGAAACGCCGACAGTGACGCGCACTAAACAGCTAAACAACAGTGACGAATTTTTCAGATCGTAATGCAAATAGTTCAAATGAACGCATTTTACCGAAATCAATTTAATGAAATCCTGTTTCAGCGCGCTTATGGGTCAATCTACCATCCGCATGAGCAGGAATCGTTACTCCGCCATGTTGTTTTTCAGAGTGGGCGGGGCTTAGAGTCCACGTTTTGAGAGGAGATCGGGGGCCTCGAGCTAACCAAGCGAGCTAACTCAGAAAGCCGGGCTTTTTTAAGACGAGCCTGGATTATCCATCCAATCATCCATCCATCCATCCATCATCTTCCGCTTCATCCTCTATTAGGGTCGTGGGGGGTTCCCCATGCCCATCCAGGGGAGAACGGTTCCCCATGCCCATCCAGGGGAGAACGTTTTGGGCGCTGGGCAGATACACCCAGGAGAGGGTGCCAATCTATCGTTGGGCACACACTCACTCACACAAACACACTGAATGTGGGGAGGAAACCGGAGAACCCACACATGGAACATGGACATGGAAATCCCTAGCGCTGAGAGGTGAACATGCTAACCACTAAGCCACCGTGCTGCCCGAGTCTGGATTATTTTGCTGAAATTTTGTTCCAAGATAGAGGTTAGAACTTAGTCACTACAGCAACATCTAACCGCACTTTCAAGTTTTATGAGAAAGACAAGTTTCTCAAGAGGAAGAACCAGATGAATATTCTCTGAAGTCGGAAGCTAAAGTCAGATACACTGAAATTTTTAATACAGCACAAATTGGTCGAGTAGTTACGTAAACACTATTTCTAAGATGGCTGAACAGTTAATCCACTTATGATATCAAATAATAACCTACAATTTGTAGGTTAACTCTAATAAAACATTATTTCTTAAACAGCTACAATAACGCTTATGTTATTTTGCTATATTTGTGCTCAAAACCACTTATAGAACAACGATTAGACATATCGTAGCAAAACTCTACAGTATTATTTTTGTGTATGTGTGTGTGTCTCTGTGAGTGAGTGTGTGCCCAGCGATAGATTGGCACCCTGTCCTGTGTGTATCAGCCCACTCCCGAAACATTCTCCCCTGGATGGGCATGGGAAACCCCACCGCGACCCTAATAGAGGATAAAGCGGAAGATAATGAATGAATGAATAAATTAACTAATTATTGGTAATTAATAAACTTTGTTTTCTATGGATAAATTGCCAATTTTCTACTACATTTTATACTTCACCAGCAGAATTTTTGTTTAGGATTTTTTTTTAAAAACTTCCCATACAAACCACATGAACGCACCCAAATCTGGTGCAAGAGTTTTATATCAGAGAAACCAACCAGGCTAGGTACCAGGCTAGAATGGACACTTATCTAAGCTGCACAGTTCTCATAGACTTGCCGACTGGGTTAAAAAAAATTATGGATTTTGCATATCATATTTAAAGTATTAGTTTGGAAGGGTTTCAGGTTACTATTTTTAAAAATAATAATGCTTATATTTCCAAAACAGGGAGGCTTGGTGGCTTAGTGGTTAGCACGTTCGCCTCTCAGCACTAGGGATTCCCGGTTCGAATTCCAATCTGGGTGGAGTGTGTGTGTGTTTGTGTGAGTGAATGTGTGCCCAGCGATAGATTGGGGAGAACGTTTTGGGCGTTGGGCAGATACACCAAGGAGAGGGTGCCAATCTATCGCTGGGCACACACTCACTCACACAGACACACTCTATATGGGGCAATTTGGAGAATACAATTGACCTTTATCCATGTTTTTGGACTGTTTTTGGACAGTTATCCTTTACCAAGCGCCTGGGGAGGGT
>JAFMOD010001284.1:351615-375805 GCA_019802435.1 Corydoras maculifer | reverse complement strand
TTATCCTCTATTAGGGTCGCGGTGGGGTTCCCCATGCCCATCCAGGGGAGAACGTCTCGGGCGCTGGGCAGATAGACCCAGGACAGGGCGCCAATCCATCGCTGGGCACACACTCACTCACACAGACACACTCTAAATTGGGCAATTTTGAGAATTCAATTAACTTGATCCATGTTTTTGGACTGTGGGAGGAAACCGGAGAACCCGGAGGAAACCCACGCAGACACGGGGAGAACATGAAAACTCCACCCAGATGGGGATTCGAACCGGGAATCCCCAGCGCTGAGAGGCGAATGTGCTAACCACTAAGCCACCGTGCCGCCCGACTGTATATATATATATATATATATATATATATATATATATATATATATATATATTAGTGAAGAATACAAGTTCTTGCTTCAGTTTCCCATGTTATCAGTTCCACTTAATGTAAAGATGGACTTTGTAGTTCTACAATTCCAAACTTTAATTAATCTTATCTGAGTAGATACTGTTATTCCCCTTTACTCTGTTCTCTAAACAAGAGCACCACAGAGCAGTTATTATTTGGTAAGTGTATTATTCCTATCCCAGCAGTGTTAAATGAAACTACAGCAGCACTCCTACACTAAAACCCCCTCACCTCATCAGTGTCACTGCAGAACTGACAATTAACAATACACCACCCAAATTATACCTGTTCTGTGATGCTCCTGACTAAAAGAAAACAGAGAACCAACAGGGGACTAATAAAAAGAAAACTAATGTACTACAGTATGTAATTGTAAAACTACAAAATCCATCTATATGGTAAGCGAAGAAAATAAACAATGGAGCAAGAAGGGGGTGTGTCCAAACTTCTACCTGATATTGTATGTGTATATTTGGAACAATTCAATTCACGTTATATTTACTTTTGCGGCTTAATAAACATGTCTTTCTTTATTAAATCCCCATGTAATATTTACTTGCGTCAGGAGCCGACCGAGCTTATAGTCATTCAGTGTGAACACAAAGATCATGACCTTTGACTTGATACATTTTTTGAAAATCGTAGCTAGCCCCCGTGTATGCTATTTATGCACTCACATGTTGCCGTAACTGTTAGTTGTCATTTTATAATTGATCATTTAACATGCCTATGTTAAAATACAATACCTCTTTAATTCGATCACTGCTCCTATTTTTTCCGTAGTTTAGCAAACGAAAGCTATGCTAAGCTAAAACATATTAACTTTAGCATCGCGGATGCACATTAAAGCATTACATCAACGCAAGATGCAGAATATTATATCCAAGAATAAACACAACTTACCCAAAGTGTCGGATGAAATCCTGTTTTGGTGCACAATAGACTCACCCCACTAATGCCATGAGAACCAATTTTTATTTCGCCATGTTGGTTTGAGTGAGTGAGTGAGAGAGAGAGACAGAGACAGAGACAGAGAGATATTATGTACATTTTTTTGTAATTTCATCCTTGTTTTTGTTTTATTTCGTATGAATGTGCAATGCAAATGTGACATTTGTCATGCAAATAAAGCTTTTGAATTGAAAATTGAGAGAGAGAGAGAGGGAGAGAGGTTTTTCGTACTGAACAACCAGAATTATTTTCTAAAATTGTTTCTTATAAAAGTATACAAGTTATAAATTTGATAGATTATAGATTCAGGATTTCAAGTATTTATTCTTTTTATTTTAACATTATTTGGGCTTCCAGCTCATAAAATCCACAAAAACCTTTAAAAATCCTAAAAAACAGAGAGTGACACACTAATTATGTACTAAACAGTGGAGGTGAGGAACCGATCTTAAACTGCTTGAGGTCCTGTGTAAGATAACCACAGTCAGTCATGATTTCACACAGAGGCTTAATGTTTAGCTTAGCATATTCGCCTCTCACTGCTGGGGATTCCAGGTTTGAATCTCAACCTGGGTGGAGTTTGCATGTTCTCCCCTTTTCCACGTCGGTTTCCTTCCACAGTGCAAAACATTGATTCAAGATAAATTGAATGCTCTATATTGCCCCATATATAACGTGTGTTTGTGTAAGTGTGCCCAGCAATAAATTGGCGCCCTGTCCTGTGTGTATCTCCCCAGCGCCCGAAACTTTCTCCCCCGGACAACCCAGAGAAAACCTATCTGTACACAGGGAGAACATGGAAACTCCACCCAGATTGGGATTACAACAGGGAATCCCTAGTGCTGAGAGGCAAACGTGCTAACCACAAAGCCACCGTGCTGCTCTCTAGTAATAATAAAAAAATTAAAGTAATAAAAGATTTGTATCTTGCAGGTATATTTGAAAACATGTGCAACCTAATAGTGTTTTAACTTTTTTAAATTAAATTAAGTGAAATTATGATAACATTTTAATATTCCCACAATAAAATGAGAAATAATGTTACAGCAAAGCTCAAAAAAGAGATCAAAAGTTTGTTGATTGCACCATTATCAGATCAGTCTTAGCACTGTCTTAGCACACAAGAAAACCTCACAAAGTTGTTTTAAATCAGTTTATTTTCCCAGTAATTATTTGAATTTCTTGAAATGTAATTATTTGAAAATCAAACTTGCAAATTTCTTTATGATTGTATGTTTGGCGCATTAGTGTTTTTTGCGAATGTGTCTAATATGCCACAGAATTTGTTTTTGTTTGGTTTGATGTTAAAATTTTAATAGCATCAAAGCTGTTTTCCAATAGGAACTGTTACAAACAATACAGTAAGGGCAGTTCAGCAATTTAATATATTTTATCTACTTGTTGGTATGCATTTTATAGGTGGCACATGCAGGCATAAATTAATTAAAAAACATTCTTCAAATGTTGATACATCCATTATAATAATGCTGTTCCAAAATGAGCATGTACTTGAGATCTTGCTATGACTGAATATGAAGTAATCTGTCAACAAAGTGCTGTACCAGGGTATTAGTTCCTTCAAACTTGTGAAAAAAAAAACATGTGACTAATACTGAAACATGTGACTAGTTATTTTTAAATAATTTTAGTTTTAATTTACCTGAAAAAAATGTATACTGTTAAAATGTTTTGACATATAACATAGTCCTAGAGGAATCTATAGGAAGTTTATTTTTGATATTGTCATTGTGAAGTCATTGTTACATGGAGCAGTCGCTTGTGGTCAAGAAACCAGACTTGCAACCTGAAGGTACCATGGCTGAATTGCACTTGGGCAAAGCACCTAACCCCAATTGCTCTCTGGGCACTGTGTTCAAGGCTGCCCACCGCTTCGGGTTTGTGTACTCACTTCAACAGTGTGTGTATATGTGTGTTTCACTGCATGAATAGGATAAATGTGGAGGACAAATTCCTTGGTGTGTAAGCCATTAGGCCAAATATATCACATTAAGTCTAATTACTCATTACCAATATATTACTAACATACTAATTTAAATATTTTTGGTCTCCCCAGTGCAGCCTATATATCATCGCCATATGTCATAGCCACATGTATATTAAGATTCTGAACGGAATCATATCTTGTTGAAAAGAGTCATTTTGATGACTTGTTGATAAGAATCATTTATTAGCACATTGGACATTAATGTGGCCATGACTGAGCTGTATGTGAAGGACCATAGACTAATTTAACCGGCACAAATTTTAGGTCCAGGAAATGATGACAGAAAAAGAAAAGCCTTTATATATGTTAAATTAATACAGCACTATTTATTTCAGCATGTTTAAGAGGGATAAAGTTAACTTTTTGCATTTGTTTATTTCCTGCTTTTCTACTTGCAACCCAATTACAAAATGGCTAGTAATGAATAAAAAAATGAAATAATAAATTAATTCAAACAGGTAATTGTAATTATGATTGAAGACAAAAAGAACCATTTGAAATGGTGTCAGCAACAAGCCCAAAAGCCAGGGTCTGTCATGGTACTACAATGCCTTTAGTAAAAAAAATGTACACTGAGATCTTAGAAGACGATATGCTGCCTTCAAGCCTTTCATGCATATTTTAACAAGTCAATGCAAAACCACATGCTGCATACATTACAAAAGTCGTGGATATGGAGGAAGATATTTACTTTGATCAAAACAAGTTTTATTTAGACAAATATGAAAAAAACTTAATATAAGAAATTACCAAAAAATGTCACAATCACTACAATACTCACAAATAAAAGTTCTAATATTAAATACTGTAACCATAAATAAACCTTTTGCCAAGTAAGTGTAATATGGAAAATAAATATAACGTAGCTGAAATGTATGAAGGTTGATTACATAAGATTATATAGTATCCTATGTATTAAAATCATTCTGCAAATATTTTTAAAACATCTGGTAAACTTGAACAAACTGGATTCTGAAGTAATTTGGCACTTCTTATCTTTTAAACCATTACTGCATTTTGTTCCCAAAAAACTTAATTCTGGTCTCATCATAGTCTCACTGAAGGTTCCAAAAACAAAAAATTGTAGATTATTGGATCTGTTGTTCCAAAACAGCTGTGAGCTGTCCATTCTGTCAAACAAGTTCTGGTTATGTACTTTAAGTTGTGCCCAAAAAATGTTTGAAGGACTCTGCAATTGTAATAGTAATAATTAAAACTGAGTGCATTCCATCTGCTTCACTGACATCATTGTTAGTTCCCTTAATTCTGTTCTTAAATGGTCAGGACCAACATAGACAATACAGGAAAAGATATTATGTGGGTAGTTAATTATTTTCAGTTTTACAATAAAACTCACTTGGTGATGATGTGATAGCTTGTGTTGCATGATTTAATTTGTCCAGAGACAGCTGTCTTGCTTGAGATTTTTAACAACTCAGTGGTACTGCTTGAGTGAAAATAGTGTACTAAATGTTCCACCACCATCAAATTGGCAGCTTCTATTGAACATCTATAGAGTAACTACAGCCCTTATGTATAATTTTATAATTGTCGGTTTTATGATTAATGAATATTTTTGACAGGAATTATTATATTTGGCACAATTAGGTAATTTAGCAACTCCAGTTTACCTTGCAGTAAAATGACTCAGATGCAGGGATGCTATGTGTCACACAGAAAGAACTGGTGTTGTAAATCTGGAACTTTTTTTGCGTCCCTACAGTTTGTTAAATCAAGTTAGGATCTAAAGCTGTGATTAAGTTTCTGTGATTAACTCGTTCTTAATCAGGATGTACTCTTTCTTGAGCACATATATACATGATGTTAGATGCAATAGCATCGTATTATCCCCTAAAGTAAATATGGAGCCTAACAGACCACAATAAAAATGGTACTGTTTTAATTGTGTTATAATTAACATTAATTCAGTCATTCATTATCTTCTGCTTAATCCTTTACTAGGGTTGCTAGGGGGGTTCCCCATGCCCATCCAGTGATTTTATAAAGTCATTGTTTGTGATTTTTGTGTGGCTATATGATTTATCTATCTGCGATGTAATGGCATTTCTGCATAATAAGAAGTTGTTATAGCCATAAAATGGTGATTGACCGAGGGATTTATTCAGACAATGCATTACTGAAGGCCCAGGTGTGAAATGCACAGCCCGCCACTGGGGGCAACATATATATTTATTCATTATCTTCCGCTTTATCCTCTATTAGGGTCGCGGTGGGGTTCCCCATGCCTATCCAGGGGAGAACGTCTTGGGCACTGGGCAGATAGACCCAGGACAGGGCGCCAATCTATCGCTGGGCACACACTCACTCACACAGACACACTCTATATGGGGCAATTTTTGAGAATTCAATTGACTTGATCCATGTTTTTGGACTGTGGGAGGAAACCGGAGAACCCGGAGGAAACCCATGCAGACACGGGGAGAACATGGAAACTCCACCCAGATGGGGAATCGAACCGGGAATACCTAGCGCTGAGAGGCGAACGTGCTAACCACTAAGCCGCCATGCAGCCTGCAACATATATACCGTATTGTATATTAGACTGTAAGCAACAGTTTTGTGGTCAGAAAGTGTTGCTAAGTAAGGTTAAAAGTTGGTGTCTAAAAATGGTGACTAATACATTTTGTGAGTATTTACAGTTTGGTTTGTGATAGGATTGTCTTTTCTTTCTTTGCCCTCTCATTTTGAGCATTAAGGTTTGTTGACTGAATAAATTGTGGTGACATTTCCCTATTTCTCTGAGCACTGTGCCAAACTCCGTAGAAGAAATAAATCAGCAGGCCTACACACACACACACACACACACACACACACACACACACACACACACACACACACACACACACACACACACACACACACACACACACCCCCCCCCCCCCCCCCCCCCCCCCCCCCCCCCCCCCCCCCCCCCCCCCCCCCCCCCCCCCCCCCCCCCCCCCCCCCCCCCCCCCCCCCCCCCCCCCCCCATCTCCTCCTGAGCCTTGGTCCTCCCAAGGTTTCTTCCTTAAATACCAACTTAACAGGGAGTTTTTCCTTGCCACTGTCGCTTCGGCTTGCTTTTGGATGTTCAGACTCAGAACACTGTAAAGCTTATTTTTTTGACAATTTACTATTGTAAAAAGAGCTATATGAATAAATAAACTTTTTATTTATTAAGCCAATTAAAACTTTTCTCCTCTCTCTTGAGCCCCACGCATTCTTATTTATCTGTACTGACAGACAGACCATAAAAACAGACAAGGCCCAGATGAGGTCCATTACTTCACTTGATTCCATATTTTTGCTGCTCAATCTTTCATCCACAATTGAATAAAGTTCTGCCATCACAGAAGTATCATGGTTTAAGCCTGTTTTGCTACACCTGGGCTAAGACTGGGCTTGGCATCATTAACAGAAAATCAAATTCAAATAAAAACCAACAAATTCTAAAGGGAAATGACAGGACTGTCCGTAGTTTATGATGCCCTCCAGTTGGGACTCTTGTTTGGTTCTGTTTCTCTCTGTTTATTATCCTTGGCTGTGATGTTATTATTTTGATTATTATATGTATTTTTGGAAATTGAATTGCCATTAGTATTTAAATAATTATTGTCTTACCTATCACCATCCACACTGCATATCGAATCCATGTTTCTCCTCCCAGTTGAACCATTAGATAAATATTAACAAATGTGCTGAGAATGGGAAGTACTGGCAACAGAGGAACCTGAGGTAGAGGTAGCTTTTATGAGCTTTTTATTTAATATAAAAGATATCAAGGTAAAAAATTACTACAATCTCTTAATTACAAAAAATCTAAAATGTTTTCTTTAACATAAGAGGTATTTTTTAATTAGACATTGCACATAATCACTAGTGGGATTTTATAGGTTTGGTAAACACTGCAAACTTTTTGTCACCATATATTTTTCAAAATCCAAGAAATCACACACACACATACAGAGAACAGAAGGGTGTGGCGGCTCAATGGTTAGGGAGTGGCTATTTATAGGAAGGTTAAGGGTTTAGATCCCTTGTCAAATGAAAGTTACCAATGTGGATCTTTGAGCAAGACCCTTAACCCTCATTGCTCCAGGTGTGCTGTATATCAATTCTGTTTTCTGACCCCAACTATTAAGGTACTTGTAAGTCGCTTTGGATAAAGGCATCTTCTAAATGACCAAATGTAATGTAATGCAGTTCCACCCTCTTGACTAAAGTGAAAATGCAACTTTAAGTTAAAATGCAGTTAATAGTTACAAAATAAGACTAACAAGGTACATTACATACCAAACACATTTTCAGCATTTAGCAGATTTTATCATCTAATCCCACTTGCAGAAACATCATATTTAAATGGGTCAAATGTTGCAGCTGTGCTTCATGTTTACAGTATAATCATCTGGTCTAATTTTAAGCTTGTGAAACACTCAGCTAGTACAGTATTTTGTTAAATGCACATTAAAGGAAGATGCAGTATCTCACCATGAAGGCAGCCCTGGTGGGGTTTTGTGGTTGTCTCCAAATGATAATGACAGAGGTAAGCATACACAGCCCCAGTATAACAATAATGAGAATCATCCACCATGTCCCCAACAAAGACGCATCCACTCCTTTCGTCAGAATAACGCTTAAGATCACGATGACTAAAACTGAAATACAAAAAAACAAAATGTTTGTGATGCAAAACAGTACTCATTTTTGGTATTATAGTTTTTTAATGTTTTTGACATCGACATACACCTATATCAATTTTTTATAGCTTAAAATTTATGTTTAATAAACATGCCTACTGAATAAAATCAGTCTGGTCGCTTTTCTGTAGGTTAATATAATGGTTACTCAGTTAAATATTTTTTTTATCAATGTGATAAATAAAATTATTTGTGTTTTTTTTTTTTTTTTTTGTTAAAGCTATACAATATGGCAAAGATTACTGGCAAACTTTTTTTATATCTTTCACAATTTTTGTCATTTTTTTATACATCAAATATTTGAAAAGCTATTAGGGTCAAATCCATTCAGATCTTGCCCCTTATAAGCTAATTTATGGGCTAATTGAAGGGCTAGGGTTTGATCAATTATCAATTCATATTATTATGAGCATTAAACAGTACCATACACTTACTTTTAAACCTGTATTTTAAGTTATGTAATACTCTTAGCATATATAAAATGCCTCACAAGTATGCATTGAGTAAACAGTAACTTACCGACTAATATGGTGAGCAGTGAGACTACTTTAGAGCTTGTTGATGTTGGATGTGAGGGTGGTTGGAGTAGATTCCACTTTTCCTTCTCCTTCGTCTCATTTAAATCTGAGCGGTATCTATATAGTAAAGCATATTTATATGTCAGTCTCTCTCTTAGGTTTCTACATAAATACTCATTTATTCATTATGAGTGTGTGCCAATCTATCGCTGGGCACACACTCACCCACACAAACACACTCTATATGGGGCAATTTGGAGAACTCAATTGACTTGAACCATGTTTTTGGACTGTGGGAGGAAACCGGAGAACCCGGAGGAAACCCACACGGACACGGGGAGAACATGAAAACTCCACCCAGATGGGGATTCGAACCGGGAATCCCTAGTGCTGAGAGGCGAATGTGCTAACCACTAAGCCACCGTGCCGCCCTACATAAATACTTTTCTCCTCATATTTATTTGTTCCACTTTTGTTCCACAACCGAATACAATTTTGAGATTTGCACTTACAGTCCATCTGTTTCTTTGTTCTCTATTGAGCTGGACCACCACCAGCAGGTAATATTTATTTAGTGAATCAGTCCTTGACGATGAGGTTGTGTAGGTGTTTTATGTTGATACGTTGATAAGTGATTTTTTAAACATTTAAGTGACAATACTGGACCCATTAATTTACCATTTAGAGCTTCTGTAAATTAGGGAGGTGTAGATGTGTCTAATGAATTGACCACTGTTGGGCCATCAGAGCCTTCAAGGCCTTCTCTGTATAAAAATATGCCTAAAAATATCTGAATCTGAAACTGTCCTTGAATATTTACTAAAGAATTACAAATTGTCTGGCCGCTTTCGTTCTTTTGTAGGTTTTTTCCAGTTGCGTGCATTCTTTTATTTCAGCATCATTAATTGCCAGAGTAGAAAGTTTGCCCTAGGCCTTCGCTATGAATTTTGCGGGTCCAATAAAATTTAATAAGTGTCAATCAATCCATTGCTTCAAATAATCAGATTTTGAGTTGGCGATACAGGGCCTTGTTATGTCAACATATCAAGCCTTCTGATTAAAGTATACTTTTAATGAATAGCCATTTTTAGCCAATTAAAACTTATGCCAGAAATATGACAGAATTTTTTGTATTAGCTTTGATTTACACATTATTTTAAATTCATTAAAACACATATGCTGGCCAATGGTATATGTCATGCTCTCACGTTTCTGCAGCTCGTGGTTGACCCCCTCCCCCACCCTTGTGATGTTGCATCTTATAAACAGCGCACACGTTTATTAAGTTTATTAGTCCACTGCCAAATGCTCCTCAAGTGCTGCTCTACTGTCACAAGTTATCTGCGATGCAATGACTGCATTTCTGCATAATAAGATGTTTTTATAGTCATAAAATTGTAATTGACAGGTAGATTAATTTAGATGGAGCATTATTGAAGGCCTAGGTGTGAAATGAATGGCCTGCCACTGGACAGAATTTGAAAACTACAGTAGCACTGCTCTGTATGAACTACTCATAACATCACATCACTCACTAACACACCAGCACTTTGTCAATGTCACTGCAGTGCTGCTTTATTTATTAATTATCCAACAACATTAAAGTACCAGAGCTTGTAGATGAAGCTCGTAAATTAGACAAATTAGTGTAGATACAAGTAATTTTACATAAACAAGTGGTCATTTAGTGTATATACAGAATACAGAAAAATTGCTACTTTAAATATCATATATTGCTGCCTCCATTTTAGCTGCTTTCTTCCATTTCCTAAGATTAACATTTTTATTGCTTTAAGAAACATATATCAATATATATTACATTATATTTATATATAATGTAATATTAAAATATATATTGATATATGTTTCTTACAGTTTAAGAAACCATATATATATATATATATATATATATATATATATATATATATATATATATATATATATATATTTGTGATTACACATAGCATGTTTTTTTGACCAGCGTTGCCATTTATTTAACATAAAAATGTACATAGTATTCATATTTTTATGTTTTATAAAATATATACACAATTAAATGTTAACAAATGCTAACCTCTACATCGATGTACATTTGAAATACCTTAAATTGTATATGATTTATGGATTAAACATACCTGAGTATGAGGATACAGATAGCTACCAGTGTGTATGCAAACAGTGTTCCGATAGACATCATATCTACCAGAGCTTTTAGGTCAAACACAAGGGCCATGATGGCTGCAAGACAAGAAGCACTTTTGTAACTGAAAAAAAATTTAACACTAGGATAACTGTCTAAATGATTGTCACATTTCTTAATTTCATTATGTTACTTTTATTAATCTAATTTTGCATGGTTTATTTTCTACCAGACATCTTGTCTAATGTGTTGGTGTGTATGTAGTATGTAGGAGTTACCTGCCACTATTCCTGAACATATTGTGGCAATGGCTGGACTTTGTCTGGAGCTCAGTCGACAAAGTGGTTTAAAAAGCAGTCCATCTCTGGCCATGGCATACAGGACACGTGGCATCGGAAACATTGATCCTAACAAACTGACACAAATTTATAAATTAGATGTAGGACAAAATGTATTGAGTCAACAAATCACTGAAAAAGTAAATGTACAAAGAAATCCCTTTAGCTCAGCTTTTAAATGTTTTATGCTTCACTACCCTATAGGTTTGCTGTTACAATAAATGCAACCATCAATGAAAAATATTGGTCAGATTAGTACCTGCCATTTGCTCCAATTAGCTACTTCCACGTAAAAATGTTGCTCTTAATATGCAGCATTGGGTATCTGTTGCATTGCACATGCTGTTGCACATTTTCATTCTATTTGTATCTATATTGCTTTATAAGCTCTTATTTGTAAGTCGCTTTGGATAAAAGCATCTGCTATATGACAATGTAAATGTAATATTGTGGTATTTAATGATGATGATCTGTCATAGTGTCATGTTTTTTTAAAAACAGGTCATACTTTTTTTATATTAATGCAAATAACATAATAATCAAATAATATACCTTTGGGTTAGATGAGTTTTATTTTGGTAACAAAAATGTAATGCTTGAATGCATTATAATGTTAAATAATAATAATACATTATATTTAATAATGAGACAGGGTATTCATATGATGATCTAGACTAAAGTTTATTTATACATTACCTGGTAGAGAGGGCGCACAAAGACCCAATGGCCACTACATATTTTGCAGGATCCCAGCCCACATATGTGAATGCCACAGGAAGCGGACTCTGAATGCTCAATTCGTAGTAGGGCATTATCAGAGTCAATGTAGCAGAAACACCAAAATATGCCAAAAAACAGATCAACAGCGATGCCACAATACCAATGGGAATCGATTTTTGTGGATTTTTCACCTCCTCACCTTCAAAAGCAAAGAACAAGAATTTGCTGAAGAATTTGCTGAAGAAATTAGGTTTTCTGCTCTTTATCTAAAACAAATATGAAACTGAAATAGAAAAGGTGGCCGGGTGCTTAGTGGTTATTACGTTCGCCTCTCAGTGCTGGGGATTCCAGGTTCAAATCCCAATCTGGATGGATTTTCCTCTGGGTTCTCTGGCCCATATTATATGTGAATGAGTATGTGTCTGTGTGAGTGAGTGTGCAACTTTTTCACCTAGATGGGCATGTCCGAAACCCAAATGCCACCTAAGTGGCATTTTACACTAAGTGGCATTTTGTATTAATCAAATATTACAAAATACACGATTAGATACATTGCCATTATTAATGTGGCTTTTGAAACAAGATTTTAAGAATCCTATTATAAAATTCCAAACACTTACTGACAAATACTTTTTTATGCCTGCTTAAAACATATGCAAAAAGAAAATGTACCTGTTGTTGCAATACAGTCAAAACCCACAAAGGCATAAAAGCAAGTGGCTGCACCAGCCAATGTTCCATCAAATCCAAATGGGAAGAATCCTCCATTTCCAAAATTCAATGTATTATTTCTGTAATCAGACAAAACTACATCAATCAGATAACTTTTTTTGCCTGAAATTGTTTCAGTAGGAGGGTAGCCTAGTGGAATAGTAGTTAGCATATTCATTTCTCAGTGCTGGGGATTCCAGGTTTGAATATGTTCTCCCTGTGTCCACATGGGTTTCCTCCAGGTTGTCCAGCTTCCTTCCACAGTCCAAAAACATGGATTCAAAGTAAATTGGCTGCTTTATATGGCCCCTGTCTAAACCTCTATATAGTGTTTGTGATTGTGTGCCTAGTGATAGATTGGTGTCCTCTGAACCAGGTGTATTTGCCCAGCGCCCGAAACGTTCTCCCTCTGGATGGGCATAGGGAACTTCCCCACAACCCAAGTAGGGTATTAGGCGGTAGAAAATGAATGAATGAATGAATAAATCTTTCAGTAGTATGCCTGAAAAAAAATCTATAGATTTAATAATACATCACAAAATTACTTTTCATGTCATTCTTGCAAAATTTAAAGTACAAATGCAATTTATTGAAGCTTTATAACATCTAATTCTAAAGTGATTCACTATCAGAAATCAGTTTTTATACTTCTGGAACGTTTTTGTAGTAGATTTTGAAAGGGTGCTCAGGGTGCTCAGGTGAAACATATATGTGCAATATTTTTTTTAATCATGTACGCATGTATCCATTACTGTGACACCATTCATGTTTATAAGTTGAATTGTTCCAATTCAAGACATTACCTGCAATATGTAAATGCAAATTCCTTTAAAAATTCCACTTACACACACTCAACCATACACATTTTCGTATTCCATATTGTGTATATATTATGCCTTATATTTTTATTTTATTTTTACTTAATTTTATTCATACATGGTATTATATTGGTTTTTATTTTGTTTCATGTTTCTTACTAGCACCTTTGGATTTGCACCCAAATTTCATTGTAATGAAAATTATAACGACAATAAAGCTGATTCTGATTCTGAGCTCAAAGACAGTCTGTTTGACCTTTGCCCAGGGGCACTTTAGGAGACTCTGGACCAGGACACACAAATTGAGGAACAGCTTTTCCCTAAAGTTGCTTTCTAAACTACAGCCACCATTAAATCTTATCTATACTCTTGTTATTGACTGCAATAACATAAATTTCTCTAAATCATTAATAACATTAATGATTTTAAATTGTATAGTTCCATACTTGCTACATAATCTATATAATGTATCTTTTATAATCTATCTTTTAATATAACCTTTAAATTATCCCAATTATTTATGATGTTTAAAAGGCCATGTATTAAATTTATAAAATCTTGTATTAAGATTTTTTATTTTCACTTGTATATCATGATATATAGTCATTTCTATTTAACCTACATATCATGTTTACCATTTTAATAATATGTATTGGTACTGAAAAGTATATTTTTTAAAGCTCCATAGTTCTAAATTAACCAGAGGCAAGAATCAAACCTGGTTCCCTGGAGCTGTGTGATACAGGACTAAGTTAGCATCTGTGCAATAAAACAGTAAAAACACCTTTAAATAGTTTAAGAGGTACACTTTGTCCAACAAGTGCTGGAGTGTATTTTCAGAATTTTCAAAATGTTTTACTAAAAAACAGACATAAAGCTGAGGATTTACAAAATCAGTTTATATAAATAATAATAATAATATTACATCTGGATGGAGGTTCCATGCTCTCCGTGTGTCTGTTTGGCTTTCTATGAGTTCTCTCATTTTCTCCCATAGTCCAAAAACCTGGATTTGAGGTGAACTGGCTACTACAAGTTGCCCCTATATAGTGTGTGTGTCTGTCTATATGAGTGAATGTGTTCCCAGCAATGGATTGGCACCCTGTCCTGGGGGTATCTGTCCAGTGCCTGAAAAATTCTTCCCTGGATGGGCATGGGGAACCCTGGGACCCTTGTCTCCAGAATAGAATTAAGTGAAACATAATGAGATGAGATAATGGATGTTATGTACCAATGACATGGCGGTGCAGTGTTTAGCACCACCACCCTGCAGCGAAATTGTCCCAGGTTTGATTCCCTGTCCCGTCGAAGAGGTCATTTCTTTGTGGGTTTACTTTAGGTATTCCAGTTTCCTCCCACACTCACAGACATGCTAATGGATAAAATTAAATATTCAAAATATACTAAGTCACATGCATATTTTCCATAGTTCATCTATGCTGTGTCTATTGTACATTTGCTGCTTTGTAATTTTGGTTAGATGCTAAACGACATTTCATTGCCTTTTACATGTGTTAGGACATTAAATTTCAATCTAATCTAATCTAATCTCATCTAATCTCATCTCATCTCATCTCATCTCATCCCATCCCAGGCTTTTCCTGGGTTATGCTCTATTTAAAGCAGCTTTCCTAAATTGTTTACTTTATTAATTGCACTGTTTATAATTTACATAATTGTTACATTAATGCAAATTACTTAAAGTTGTCATTTATTATTTTAGAATTAATGTTTACTCTTAATGTTTTAGTCATGTCTGGCCCTTGTATGTATCTATAGGTTTGTTAACAATGATTCTGATTTATTGAATTGCATTGAGAATGTTATAAGGTTCGTCACCAAGTCCTCCTTTCATAGTTTACAAATGATACTATTAAGAGGGCAAATAGTATCTCATATCAGCATGTCTTGTAATGAAATACCACTGCAACCACTGCACTATTGTGCTGCCAATTTTGCAATTGCATGGCTTTAGAAAATTTTGGGGGGTTAATGATCAATATGAAGTGGATCAGAAATTATAAAAGGAACATTGTTAACTTAAGATATATTTAAAAGTAGTTATCTTAAAATACATATAAAAGTAACACAAACACTTACACAGATGAAGAGTTCATGATATCATCCTGGGTTAGTTGCCAGTTTTTAAGGTCTCCTTTGATAAATCCAGAAATAATGACAAAAAGCAATACGAGCACGTTGACGGCAGTGAAGATCTTGTTTACGATTGCTGATTCTTTTACTCCAAAAGCAAGGACTCCTGATTGATAAATCAGAATCAATTGCTGATAAATATATCACCATATTTTATCTCTCAAAAATAAGTATTTCTATTTATTAATAATACTTGCCATATAAGATCCAAATGGTTTACAGTTAAACAATTTATGTAGCCATGTCTAAATGTTATATCACTCAAACACGTTATACAAAGAATTGACTTGTATTTAATAGTTTTTATATAGACATATATGCTCTGTTGGGACCTAAATTAATATATTGTGGCATTCATTCATTCATTATCTCCCGCTTATCCTCTATTAGGGTCGCGGTGGGGTTCCCCATGCCCATCCAGGGGAGAACGTCTCGGGCGCTGGACAGGGCGCCAATCCATCGCTGGGTACACACTCACTCACACAGACACACTCTAAATGGGGCAATTTTGAGAATTTGAGAATTCAATTAACTTGATCCATGTTTTTGGACTGTGGGAGGAAACCGGAGAACCCGGAGGAAACCCACGCAGACACGGGGAGAACATGGAAACTCCACCCAGATTGGGATTCGAACCGGGAATCCCTAGTGCTGAGAGGCGAATGTGCTAACCACTAAGCCACCGTGCCGCCCTATATTGTGGCATTGTTATAGGATTTTTGTTTGTATACAGTTTTAAGATAACATAGTTATTTTGTGCTTAAATATCATTGTTGAACAAATTGTAACAATCAAACATGGAACAGCACTAAATAAGCTCTGAATGTATGGACATTATTGGTTAATACATATATTGCTTATAAGTCAATACTTACAACAAACTATATTAACTACATATAACTGTGTATGTTCATGTTTTTATGAAAAAAAAACCTAAATAGAGTTTTTATAACATGTCACATTTATATTTATATAGGTAAGCATTTGGTATGAAAAATGTAATGCATATATATATATAACAGTTTTTGATACCAAATGCAAGTTTAGGGTGTCCTTGGCAGAGCATTTTGTGCAACAGTGTTACATTACATTTACATTTAGTCATTTAGCAGATGCTTTTATCCAAAGCAACTTACAAATGAAAGAACACCACAAGTCAGTAGTTATGGAAAAACCAGCTACACTGTAGGATTATCAAACCTGATTATTATCCTATTCTGCACAACCCCCCCCCTTTAATTAATGAATACATTTTTATATCAGGTGTTTGTGAAATAAATGTGTTTTTATTTGTTTCTTAAAGATGCCAAGTGACTCTGCCTTACGGACAGAGTTAGGAAGATTGTTCCACAATTTTTGCAGTGGTGAACGCTATTGAATGAGAATTAGCACCTCGGTGGGGTGAAATCACCAGGCGATATTCATCACTCTGGCTCTCTAATAACAACCTGTCACTTACTTACTTTAGTGGTAGGAGGACCTCAAATATGTGCCGTGTACAGGTGAAAACCAATATCTGAATGACCAGAAGGGTAATGGACAGGAGGAATGTTTCTGGGTTTCAGCTTCGAACTGGGTTCCAGTTCCGAGGTAATTCATGCTTTCCAGTACGATCTTTAAACTGGCTTGAGGATTTGGGGTCCTATGCATATTATTATATATTCAATACCCATAACTTTTAGCACTTGTCTATTTGTACTGACATGATGACTCAAATTATACTACATATAGAGTGATTCAATGCTAGTCACAGAGGGTTCACAGACATGAAGCAATCAGTGCATTTGTGTTAATGTTCTTACCTGCTAAAATCATAATAAGAGCAGCAGCAAAGAAATCTGGGTAGGGGGCAAGTCCTGGTAAGCCCATGGGCGCATTCTTAGTGAAGAAATCAGCAATGACATTGCCAATTAGGTCATCAAAGGTGCCACTCCAGGCTCTAGCAACACTAGATGTACCTGCATAGATACAACCAGCCATAAAACAGTAATCAAAGCTAATGATCGGCTACATAGGTCAAACACTTTACTGAAACAGCTATTTAAAAGTAATTTGAGCTTACTATCAGTGAATCCTCCTTATTTAAAATTGTTAATGATTTAACCATAAGGCACAAGGATGTGAGCTTTGGTCACGGAAGTCAAAACTAATCAGAAACTTAACCAAGCATTTTATTAAGGATAATAAATGAAAGATTTGTGAGACTTTGTAAGATTTTTACTGAGATTTTAAAGTACCTTTGTGGGGGTTGATTAATTGTAATGAGGTCAGTCACTCATGTGGGAGAAGAATACATTTTAGTCTATTCTGTAGTATTTAGGTCTATTTATGTTTTTTAAGTACGCAAATAAATTAATACATTTTGAACAATTTAAGTTCCCGTGATGTGATTACAGTTATAATCTCGTGATAGAGATTGAAATATAATGTTCCTGTTAAAAAGAACAAGTAGTGGTAGTGTTGCAGATGATGGTCTGTGAAGCCAAGGCAATAAATAGTGTTCTGAAAAAAGACTTTAAAGATTTTTTTTTTTTTTTTTTTTTGGTTTCTAGTTAAAGCCAACTGCAGAACCTGCCCGATGACATGTGGTTAACTGTTTTGTTTCATCTCAATCTATGGGTTTTAAAAAAACTTGCACAAATACTGGTAAAATTAAAGCAAATCAAATAGATGATCAATATCAATATTTACTGGACTGGCCAAGCATGTATTCAGACCTAAACACTATTAAGCATCTGTGGGGCATCCTCAAACGGAAATTGGAGGAGTGCAAGGTCTCTGACATCCACCAATTTGCCCATTTTTGCCAGCAATTTAGACATTAACAGTTGTGTTGAGTAATTTTGAGGGCACAGCAACTTTACAATGTTATAAAAGCTCCACACTGACAAGTTTAGATTGTATCAAAGTGTCATATCTTCAGTGTGTCCCATAAAAAGATATTTTTTTACAATTGGTCATGTAGCAGAGGCATTTATCCAAAATATCCCAACTTGGTTGCAGTCAGAACACAGGGCTGATACATCATCCGTGGAGCATTGAGGGTTACAGGTTTTGCTCAAGGACAAACATTGGTGAAGTCAGTTGACCTGGGATTTGAACCCACAACCTTCAGATTGATAACCCAGCAACCTAACCACTGAGTTACCATGCCCTATAAATAATGTTTACAAAAATGTGAGACTTGTACTCAGTTTTGTTAGATACTGTAATGTTATGGAGTAATGAGCCTTATAGTTGCAAACCAATTAGGTTTCCTCACACCATACTTGTAAAAAGATTGTATTTTGAGATGAATTGACATTTTCATATACTGTAGAGAAAAATATTATTTTAAATAGTTTGGGCCGTATTTCTCATATTCATAACTTGACTTATTTTGAGTATACATTCTGTCTTAGATTTAAAATGAAATAATTATTTTCTTGCCTATAATGTAGGAGAGCAGCAGATTCCATCCTGTAATGAATGCCCATATTTCGCCCACTGTCACATAGCTGTATAGGTATGCCGACCCTGTCTTGGGTACACGGGCACCAAACTCAGCATAACACAGTCCTGCAAAGACAGATGCCACTGCAGCAATAAAGAATGAGATAATGATGCTGGGTCCGGCCACAGTGCGTGCCACCTCGCCAGAGAGCACATAAACACCAGCGCCCAGCGTACTGCCCACTCCTAATGCCACCAGGTCCAAAGTGGTCAGACAGCGAAGAAAATCTGAGCTCTCCCCATCTTGCTCCAAAGGCTTCACCCTTGACAGAGTTTTTAGTACAGATAAAACGCTACCGCCAACCATCCTGCAAAAAAAATAATAAATCCTCCTTACACAAACAAGGCTGAGTCTTTCACACAACATGTAATTTCTGTGATTCAGTTATATGTAAAAATATATCTAAAATAAAAGATCATTGCCTATTATGAGGTATATTGTTCAAAAGGTGTCTATATTCTTTATAAAATTGGGTCAAAAATAAAACTGGAAGTAGGACAAAAAATTTTGGCTAAAAATAATGTTCTTATTTAAAAGTGCATCAAATATTTTTTTGTTAGAAACTAGCATTCTAAAATCAATCATTAAGATAATAAATACATTATTATACTTTATTCTTTATTTTTACAGCTTTTTGGGATATGAGCATGGTTTGTGTAAATGGAATGACTCCTTTGTGACAGAAAGTGCATGTAACAAAACTTGGTTTAATTCATTGAAAGACGCTGTATTGTCTGGCATTGTAATAAATATGAAATCATTAATTTAACTTAAATGCACTGTATTGTCTAGCATAGTAATAAATATGAAATCAAAGGTCAAATTATGCGTCTTGGACTGATTATGCTGTCAAGGCTGCAATAAAGGTCCATAACAGACAAGTTAAAACCTTATTCTGAGCTTATGAAATAACAATGTTGTTAACCAATCATCTCTCTTTATTATGACAGAGCAATAGTACAGTATTGACTTCAACAAAATCAGGATTCAGATGTAGGTTTATATAAAATGCATTTAAAGGCAAAGGTAAATTCAGCAATAATTGAACTAATAGGTAAAATAAACTAAATCAGATGTTTGTTTCATTAACCACAGCATGATTATATTATTTAACATTTTAGGACATACAGTAGCATTTACGGCATACCAATGTTAAATGCTCTCCAAAGCTTAGTGTTTTAGTATTTATTATTTTCCTAGATAAGCACAGTAGTGTAAATGAGTGCCTCAGAAAAAGTTTATATTACATTCGATGTTCATGTATTGATTCGAAAAATTATTTACAGTCCAGATATTTTCATCAAATGTACACAAATTATTAAGTGAATGTATATGGATACATATAAATGTACAAGTAAAAATGAAAATAAAAAATTTATAATAATAATAATAATAATAATAATAAGATAAGAAGAAGAAGAAGAAGAAGAAGAAGAAGAAGAAGAAGAAGAAGAAGAAGAAGAAGAAGAAGAAGAAGAATTTAAAATCAAGTAAGTTATCTTTTCAAATACAAAGCAGGACTGATAACACAAAATGAAGTATAGTCATTTTAAAACTCTTTCTTTTTTTTAATTCACTTTTTTTTTCTTTTTAAAGTTTTACTAGCCTAATGATTTTCCTCTTACTTTAATTTATTTTATTCAGTTCAGTTTAAAAGTAATATTTTTATATATGTTAATTTTCCACTGAAGTTATTGTGCAAATAAATCAATCTATAAAAATAACTTTAAACGTTCTTACCTGAGTGCTCTATGTGGCTGTAAGTCAGAGTGTCAAGGTGGTGCAGAAGGTGTAAGTTGCTGTCTTGAGTCTGTTCACAGTTCACCTTTCGAGTTCTTGCTTGCTGGGAGCTCACGTGTTTCATCTGGATAATAATGTTACAATCAAGAAAGAATGTAATTTCTGAGAAACATTTGGACTTTTTGTTCTAACTCAGTGACATTTGAATTTTTAAGCTACAGTTTGTAAAAGGTTGAATAAAATTACAGAACTTTTTTGTAGGTAATACATCAAAATCATATGCATGTCATGCTAGCTTCATTTTCTTTTTTTCTGCTTTTCTTCCAAAGTCCAAAAAACATAATGCTGGTCAGTATAGTAAGGATTAAAAAAATCAAGAAACAGATCAGGAGGCATGAATTTAAACACTTGATAGAATAATACAAAGCATACATATATGGTAAATAGAGAAAATAGACAATGGAGAAAAGAGGTATGTACAAACTTTTAACTCTATTTTATCCTTTATAACATTTTTTTAAACTCTTTTGACTCTTTGCTGATTCCTCTTTAACATTTGATTTAAAGAATGTAAGACAGAAAAAAAATATGCTGAGATGTAATCTAAAAATCTAATCTAAAAACTGCTCACCAAGATGAAATCACGAGTCTATTAGTTTCATGGGTAAAAAGGTTACAAACCCTTATTAAAGAGAGTTTAAAACCTGCTCAAGCAGTGAGAGGTTCGACCTTTAATCTCCTGTCAGCATTTTTAGATTCATGTCTGATTCAACAAACATCCCAACACTTAGCACCCAGCTTGGGTTATCACTAAAATCATGATTGCCTATCAGTATAAAGATATGGTATGCTCGGAACATTGGACAAAATAAAACGCCAAAAATTATTAAGAAACCACGGCTCATTGTTTATGTTTATTATTGTGTTCTGAAACAGAATTTTCATAAAGACAAGGTCTTATTACTTTGATAAGAAGGATTTGTTTGTCCCTCACAAGGTTTCATCTGGACCTCTTTAGTAATAAACTGAATTGTTTACTTTCTTAAATTCTCTGTTAACTAGGTTGGTTTAAGGGAAAACCTTCTAAAAATATTCACGTTCAAGGAGTGTTGTAATCTTAACAGTAAGGGCAAAAGTCTATATGTGTGTATAAATCCACACAGTTGCTTTGATTACTACAACATCTGACATACTTACTTTAAGGTCTTCACAACCACCGTAAAGTGATTTAAGATGTCTCATCACCTCTACACTGTGGGCTTTTTTAGGAACTGTGCTCTTGTGATTTAAATCTTATCTGGCATATCGATATCAGTATACCTGTTTTAAAAATGAATGTTCTGACCAAAAGTATACTATGATGTTCTGCAAGGGTCAATATTTGGACCACTCCTAACTGCACTATATATGCTTCCATTGTGATCAATTATCTGTAAACTTGGAATTAGCTTCCACGATAAACCTAAACCTAATGATGTTTATTCAATCAGTAAGGACCAAGACTTCACCCAAGATATTAAAATGTGAATGTCAAAAGCTTCCTACTGCTAAATACTGATAAAACTGAGGTACTAATAGTTGGTCCCAAGAACAAAATAAACAATTATTCTAACACTGTGTTAAACCTTGATAACTCCTTAATCGACCCAGTCTATTTGCAAATAGTTTATGTGTCATTATTGATTCAGATCTCTCCTTCACAAAGCACATTAGGAATATCGCTAAAATCTTTTCATCATTTCATCTAGGCAACATTTTAAAGCTAAGATATATCCTCTCCTTCCAAGATTCAGAAAAACTAATTTACACTTTTATAACCTCAAGGTTAGTTTATTGTAATTAACTTCTGACAGGAAATTCTAATAAATTATTACACAAAAATGCTGCTGCTAAAATTTTATCTAGAATCAGAAAGTTTGATCATATCAGTCCTGCCTTTTTGCATTGATTACATAATTTTATTATTAACATATACAATTTTACATCATCAGGCTACACAGTATCTAAGTAGACACATTAAATGAATAACCCAACACACAAGCTCCACTCTCAAAGTGCTGGTATACTTATAGCTCCTAGAATTGAAAGGTGGAAGAGCATTCTCACCCAAGGCTCCTTAACTTTGGAATATTCTCCCAGTTACTTCTGTGATTCTGAATCACTATCAACCTTTGAAAGTAGATTAAAAACATTTATTTACTTTTGCGTTTCATTTATTCCTTGTAGATAAAGGTGTAGATCTCAGGTTTGACAGAGTTGAGTTGGTGATCTGGGATAAGTTTGTGCTGGCATTTCAACTCTTCAACCAGCTCATCATTAGTAGAGATTGTGGCACTGAAATGATGTTCCAGGGAGCTCTCTGTAAAGTAAAGTCTGAAGTATCTGATCCTTTTAGGTCTGTTGCTCTAGTTAGTTATTTCAGAGTCACATGCTTCACTGTGTCAAAAATCATACTTTGTCTACTACCTAATTACTGTGCTTTATTAGCTCCGACTGCTTTTCTTATCTGATTTTAAGATATCATTAACTCCTCATCCATTACACTGCCAGAGCTTCATGCCAACAACAATTACTGGACAGAACCTGGGTTTCTATTGGATTAGTGCTGTTGCAGTCCTGCAGGATGGCTTTTATTTCTATTTCTACACTATTCCTGTATTGCGTTGCCATCAGATCCAGCATAATGACACGATCCTTTTTTTTAAAAAAAAAATTGTTACTTGTATGTAGGTAAATTAGAGCTATTTATGTGTGTATGCTGTCTCAATGGGGTGTTTAACCTTTGTCAAGTAAGTTCTAGGATAGTTTTTAGCAATCCCCATCATGGCCTAATTAGAAAACACATCAGAGAAAATTAATAAATAATTCAGTATTTTGAATGCAGTTAAATAAAAAAAGATCAATAATCTCTTATTTATACTTAGGTCAGATGTGCAAATAAAAAATTCAGCTACAGTTATACAATTGTAAATTAATGTTATTCAAATTTTTTTTTTAATTTTGTGAGACCCTATTTTCAGAGCAATTTTTTTCTATTTAATTGTTAAACTATACATTACAGGAGTTCAGCAGTTATGTAGTAATGATTACTACCATTAGGTTTCTTATTACAACCTCAACATAACCTAATAATAACAATTAATGATTTAAGAAGATGACAGCACGAATCAATGTGCTAGAGCAGCAGAATCATGTGCTGTTTTTTTTTGCAGGAAATTATTCACCTGTTAAAGTTTATAATGAAATTTCCTATATTTTATGATTACAAATATGTGATCTTTATTATGAACTCTACAGTGGGTTGCAAAAGTATTCATACCCCTTGAACTTTTCCATATTTTGTCACATTACAACCACAAACATAAATATATTTCACTGGAATTTAATGTGAAAGACCAACACAAAGTGGTATACAATTGTGAAGTGGAATGAAAGTTATACATGAATCAACAATTTTTTTACAAATAAAAAACTGAAAAGTGCGATGTGCAAAATTATTCAGCCCCCC
>JAFMOD010001284.1:329382-346700 GCA_019802435.1 Corydoras maculifer | reverse complement strand
AGAACATCTCGGGCGCTGGGCAGATAGACCCAGGACAGGGCGCCAATCCATCGCTGGGCACACACTCACTCACACAGACACACTCTAAACGGGGCAATTTTGAGAATTCAATTAACTTGATCCATGTTTTTGGACTGTGGGAGGAAACCGGAGAACCCGGAGGAAACCCACGCAGACACGGGGAGAACATGGAAACTCCACCCAGATGGGGATTCGAACCGGGAATCCCTAGCGCTGAGCGGCGAACGTGCTAACCACTAAGCCACCGTGCCGCCGTTTTCCAGTTTTTAGTTTTTCCATTTGTTAAATGTCTCTACATGGCTGTCCTAAATTGTTGTTGCTGCCTGGCCGCTCAAGGAGGATGAGTCCCCCACTGAGTCTTGGTCCTCCCAAGGTTTCTTCCTTGAATAACAACATAAAAGGGAGTTTTTTCTTGCCACAGTCGCTTCGGCTTGCTCTTTGGGGGTTTAAAGGCTTTTCATTCTGTAAAGCTGCTTTGTGACAATGTACTGTTGTAAAAAGCGCTATATAAATGAATAACTTGAACTTAACTTGAACTTTCCTCCGGGTTCTCCGGTTTCCTCCCACAGTCCACAGTTCTCCCACAGTCCAAACATGGATCAAGTCAATTAAGATCTCCAAATTGCCCCATATAGAGTGTGTTTGTGTGCATGTCTGTGTGTGTGCCTAGTGATAGATTGGCGCCTTGTCCCAGCGCCCGAAACATTCTCCCCTGGATGGGCATGGGGAACCCCCCCCCACGACCCTAATATAGGATAAAGCAAAAGATAAAGGATGGATAATATGTAATTTTATTTTAATATGTAAAACTAAATATGTAAAGATACAAAGGGACTACAGTATGTACTTGTAGAACTAAAAAATATATCTATGTGTTCAGTGAAATAAAAAAGACACTGTGAGTGTAGAACTAAGGAGGGCTATCTAATGAAATGAGTGTTCTTTTACAGGTATTTAGCAGACAGAATGTATATATATTTGTCTGTTTGTCTGCCCTATAACGGACAGGAGACTAAAAATGACAATTTAATGAATGGACGTTTTCCAGTGCTGTGTTTAAATTGAAAAAACAAAAAAATATTACAAAAAATAATTTAATGTGCTAAATATATAATGTGGTCCAAGTGCAAGTATTATTGTCTATTACAAATATCACTGGTTTTATATAAAATAGTCTTTAAAAATGGGGTTAGGATGATTCTATAAGAAGTTTTAGACTATATCGTGGCTAAAGGCCGCCATCTAGTGATCTTTATTATAATTTCTTAGTCTTATTCAGTACGCTGTATAATATACTGCAGTTAATTTAATATATCAACATACGGCTAAATATTTAACACATCAAATTGCAAATTTCATAAACCGTTTTTTTTTAATCTCATGCTTATAATTTAATTAGTTTGTTATTGTTCTAAATAGACAAAACATTTCTCATGAACTCCTGGTGTAATGTTGAAAAAATATGAAAATATTTAACAAATTATAATTAACTTAATGCTATAATATTAATAAATTAATATTATATTAATATGATTTAAACGACTGAACGGTACCTAGGTGAAACACGTGATTACGGGTACGTTCCAAATCTTATACAATCGCACTAAAAGTTAACTTGAAAACAACGCCAGGGATGTTTTAGTGCAATTACTAAAAGCACACTATAACAAGGAACTATATGATTTGAAACGCGGCCTGTAACAAATTATAAATTGGCCTCAATTTAAAAGTAGAAGCCGATTCAACATGGCGACCTGTGCTGTTCAGTTGGTAAGAGTTTAAAAATACTTGTTTTATAATAATTTAGTTCGCTGTATTTTGTCGTGTCTACACAGACTTGTTTTTTTATAAAGCCCAATGGTGTTGTCGTTTACAGTTTGTTAAAAAAATAAATAAATTAAAAAAAAAGCAAAATACAATCTGACTGGTTTTAAAAGTGGTAAAGGCAATAAAGTTAAATTAATTACAGTTATCATATATTTTGGGTTAGTATTTCTGTGTTTCACTCCTCAATCATGTAAATGTGCAGCATAGTCACTCACTGGCGACTTTATTAGAGTACATTTTGTTTCTGTACTCACTTTCCATTTTATCAGTTTTACTTATTCATTCATTCATTCATTATCTTCCGCTTATCCTCTATTAGGGTCGCGGTGAGGTTCCCCATGCCCATCCAGGGGAGAACATCTCGGGCGCTGGGCAGAGAGACCCAGGACAGGGCGCCAATCCATCGCTGGGCACACACTCACTCACACAGACTCACTCTAAACGGGGCAATTTTGGAGAATTCAATGAACTTGATCCATGTTTTTGGACTGTGGGAGGAAACCCACGCAGACACGGGGAGAACATGGAAACTCCACCCAGATGGGGATTCGAACCGGGAATCCCTAGCGCTGAGAGGCGAACGTGCTAACCACTAAGCCACCGTGCCGCCCCAGTTTTACTTACCTTTATTAATTCCCCTTACTCTGTTTTCTAACAAGCCAAGATCAACACAGAGCAGGTATTCTTTGTTTGTTGAAAGATTGTCAACACAAGTGGTGGTGGTGCATTAGTGTTTAAACGGATCTTTCAGTAGTGCAGCTGGTGTTTTAAGACAAGATTGCTTTAACAAAATATTTCCAGTCACCAGCATCCTGCAGGCAACCTCCTTTAGGCATCTATTAAGTGTTACAAGATGACTACTACAAAGTGTGGAACAGCAAATGTGCTAGTGTCTCTTGAGTATTACATTTACAAGCAATAATGTGAATGTCTTAATAGAGTGTACTGTGAGGGTATATACAGGGTTTAAAATCTTGAGCAACACTGCTATGTCCATTTCATTTATGTCAGGGATGTCCAAACTTTGCATAGAGTGCCAAATTCGATAAAGTGAAGATGTAGTTCCTTCTGACATTTTCTTCACCACAAAATTCATATGAAACTACACAGCTGTTATAAAACAGCTTTCATTGTTACAATTACATTAATTTTTCAAATATTACTGTAACTGAATATAAGCAACTCCCACATGAACAACTGTAACTGACACAATTCTTTTATATCTGGAGAGTCAGATAACTTTGAACAAACTGTATAGAATACCTTAAATTTAAGGTATTTATGTTTGAGGTCAAGCAGCTCCTCTGTCGCATTTATGTTGTCAACACCTCTTTAAAAATCAGAAGTTGTGGCAGATGCTTGTGTGTTTTCTTCTAAGGCTAATGTAAAATATTTAAAAGCCACTCCTCTGGTCCCTAGCTGCAACTAAATATCTGACGATATGTCCAGAGTTCTGCTAGAGGTACTGAGGCAGACACAGCTAGTATTAGAATGATGCTAACTGTGTGGTAAAAGGTGTAATTACATTTTAAACATTTATTTATTCTGACCAAGCAAGCAAGCCATAAATAACGCTTTATAAGCCCGAGTCATTTGGAATCTTGGTTCGGACATTGAACATGCCTGCTCTACCAAATCTGTGCCACTGTAGCTCTGAACATTCCACCATCCAAATGATATCTGCTCTGTGGTGGTTCTATAGGGGTCTTGATGATAATTCAAGAACAGTCAAGTGGACAAAGTATGAGAGAAACCGATGGATTACATAATGTAATTTTAGAACTATAAAGAGTACCTATATGGTAAACTTATTATTCTATACATAGTACACTCTACATATATACACATTATAATGTGACTTGTGATCTGTAAAACTGTCTCCCACAAATCACAAATGGGATTAACAAAGTTTTTAGAGAAACCAATTGAGTATAGTCTGTAATTTTAAAACAAGACCGGTGGAACTGAAAATGGCCAATAAGTGCATAAACTGGGTGTACATAATGGTGACTAGCAATTATACACAGTGTTGGGTAGGTTGCTTTGGAATTATTGTTTAGCAAATTACATGCATCAAAACAAAACTTAAAATGCAAGGAGATGAACTAGAAAGAAAGCCATTCCAGTGAAAATGCTTTAGCTCACATGGAAACTAACAAAAGAGATGCAAACTTTAGCTGCTTTAACATTAGTTTGTTACATTAGTCAGACTAATGCAACTATTCCGGATAGTGGTGTTGCACAAAGCAGAATTACTCAGTCAGGGTTGTCGTACAAGTTTATACATGGTAGTGATAAACTGTGGAATGTTGACGCTGAGCAGGTGGTAAACATCTGAATAAAATAACCTTATACTTTTTATTTTGATGGAAGACTAGATCTCCTAAATAGTGTTCTGGGTTGTCATTGAAGCAAAAACTGAAGACTCTACATGGGTTTTCATATAACATTTATCTTGAATTATCATTCCATGTTTTATATGTGGGACTAATTAATACAACAACTTAAATTTAAAATCTTCAGCCATAGGGTATTTACAAGCTGGCTACATCCTGGAACACACCTTTCGTTAACGACAACTGGGTTTTTCACATGAACAAATATTTGCCTTGCACCTGTACAAACTATATGAACAGCTTTAACACTTGTCTCGGATTATGTTTACTTGTCATAACAAAGTATTCATGTCCCAAAATGGTTGATGTTTTTCATAAGATAAAAACAAAAATTGCAAAACAAATCAGTACTTTAAGCAATGTGTCCATAGACCAGGACTGGGCAATTAATTTTCTTAAGTGTTTGCATGATAAACTGTGACTGGTGTGAAGGGCAGAACTAATAAGCGAAACTTCTAATTTCCAATAAAAGCAATACACTTGTGCTGTGTCTTTTTTAAATCATGAATGAATGAAAAAATTAAATAAGTATTCAAAGGGCTACATGTCGTCTTGGTGCTTTGCCATATAACTGCAAATGTAGATGAACTAGTTGCATGCATTTCACTACTTTTTAGCAATGATGTTTTTAATCAGAGGAAAGAACTTACCACAACTTTTCCAAATATTTATTAATTAAATTTATTGCAAAGCCTACAAAGTTTCTGAGTTTGTGACTCAGTCAGACTCTTCAACACACACACTACGTTCTTCTACCTGGGAGCAGAAGAGAATGGACTCAATTTTGACTAGCTTTCATCTGTCCTTTTCCCCACATTTGTTGTATTGTAGTCTCATATACACTAATTACAGTATTCCAAATTCTCTTGCACACCCACACACAGTACAACTTTTCAACCCGGCGTTCTGTACAGTGCATTCTGTACTTCGACCTTTGTCATGTACAATAGTAATATATGCAGAACACAAACACTGAACAGGTTGTTCTGTGTTGTGTTACTTCTGCACAGTTTAAAGCTATTTTTATGCTAAACTATAATTTGAATTAAAACCTTATGAATCCAGACTAATTCTTGAAACTTCTAATTCTCTTCTAATTTTTCTATTGCTAGATGTCTGTATAAAAGTTTTTTGTTAAAAATGTGAACTTGAAGACCTTCTCTTGAATATGGTCCTCCAGAATCTGATCTCCATTATGAGGTTACATTTGTGTAGGGCAGCCTGCAGAATGATAGGCGCTCAAATGGAGCATTTACTTCATAGTTACATTTACTTTTAAGGAGTTTAGAGAGGTAGTATGTGAAACTGAATGTTATGTTTAAAGATGTAACTTGCTTCATTCTTAAAGGTTCAGTAAATCTTTTTTTTTTTTTTTTTTTTTTTGGCTTGTCTGGAAGTTGTTAATTGACTGCTCTTACATACAGACTCAATGTTAAATATGAATGTAAAACTAATCAATATAATTTTTTTTTTCTCCCCTCTTTTTTTCCTTTTGCTTTTTTCTTTTCCACTTTCCCTGTTTTGTTGGACAAGACATGGACAAGAGGGCATGCTTATGCTTAGAGGGCTAAATATGTTTTGCCCCAGTTATTGAAAAGGTTAAAAACAATTCCTAACCTGCAATTTAAAATACTTATTAAACACTAAACATTTATAAAATATATTTTTTCCCTCACCCAATAAAAGTAAAAATGAAATGTCTAAATAAATTAGTCAGTCGAACTAAATATTTTTAATTTCCCCTCCTCAAAGAAATGCATTATGTCCAGATCACATAACATAAATAAACAAATAAAGTTTGTTTTATTAATTTCATAAATAGCTCGTAGTGGATGAAGTCACACTGTGCTGAATTGCTTAAGTCTGCACTTGATATTTACAGCTTGGCTGATTTATACTTCAATTTTTAAAATATGCCAAAATTGGTTTCTCTTGGGGGGGAAAAAAACATATTAAATATGTCAAAAACTGTGAAGTCCATATGTAACATTATGTGACGACCAATATGTACCTGTGGGAATTATATCCATCCTGCATGAAAATAAAAACAATGAATAAATAAAAAAAGACTATGCAAGCCATACTTATACTTGCTTGTTTAAAAACATCCTTTTAATGATTTCATTCTCTGCACTGCAGAGCTGTGAAATGCATGACCTAATGAACCCTGGCTCCCTTGGACATGTTTCCATTATGTGCTGGGGTAAGACAGAGCATTTGGAATATACAAGTAACTTCAGCTGCACCATTTCATTTTCAAATGCTGCGTTTTAAAAGTTTAGCTCAGTTTCTCAGGGTTGTGTAGCATGGAAGCTTAAATTAGATTCACAGTTATTTGGTTGTACATTCCTTATAGTGTTGGGTTTTTCTCTCTTTTCTGCCCCCTTAAATCATAATAATAAATTGTATTTGTAATTTTTTTATTATGTACATAAATTCGTGTGATTTGTGTATAATTACTGCTATTTGACAAATTTGTTTAATTGTAATTAATATGTTTGGGAAGGGTTGCTAAGACATTTGAATTTTGACCCATAAATAATGACTAACTTTCTATGATTTTTAATAAATAACCAAATACAAAAAAAAATGTATATGGCTGAATTTTATTACAGCAAGTGCATACCATATGTATATGAAAAAAAATATTTTTAAATATTCTGTTTATGGAAATAGTTTGTGGGTTTTGTAAAATATTTACTTGTTTCTAATGTGTGCTGTATTTGTTTCTCTGTAATTTGTTGCTTCAGGACTGGTGAATCCTCTGCTTACACAGGCATTTCAGTGATTCTCACATGTGACTTTATTCATTTGACAGATTGACAAAAAGCCTAGTACGAAAGTGGAAAAAGTTGAAAAGAGAGAGATCCCATTGCTTCCTGTGAGGAAAGAACTGCAACCTAAGCATCCTTTACAAAACCGGTTTGTTAAGCAGCAAGTCTATTCTATTTAACATCTGTAGCTTTGCTTTATAACTTCCATTCCATGTGGTATCAAAAACTTCCTGTAGATTCATTTTGTAGTTGATTTTATAAGTCATTTAGAATTTTAGTAAAGTGGGGGGGGGGGGGGGGGGGGGGGGGGGGGGGGGGGGGGGGGGGGGGGGGGGGGGGGGGGGGGGGGGGGGGGGGGGGGGGGGGGGGGGGGGGGGGGGGGGGAAAATGTGGCAGGATAATTTAAGACTCATCACAAAGTTTGACACTGTTGAAGACTTCTGGTCGTAAGTGCTTTTTTGCCCCCCCCCCCCCCATCCCTTTGTTGAATCATTGATTTATGTAATACTGGTGTTTCGTTTATTCACTGTTTAAAAAGCCTTTTCAGATGTTGACATACCACCCTGTTCTTAATATTAAGTATATACTACTGATTCTTCAGCTATTCATGTTGATTCGTGAGCTAACCAGGGGCCTGGATAGCTTTGTCAGTATCAGAATTTTAATCTGAGGGTCCAGGGTTCAAGTACCTGTTCAGGTGTGAATTGTTCTTTAGCAAATTGTTGACCAATGTGTAGGCATGTGGTAGCTCAGTGGTTAGGGTGTGGGGCTTTCAATTTGAAGGTTGAGCGTTCAAGTCCCACGTTCACTGAAGTTACCAATGCCATTGAGCAGTGCCCTTAACCCTCATTGCTTCAGGGATGCTGCCTGTTACAAGTTGGGAGACTTGTAAGTCACTTTGGCTAAAAGCAAATGTAAATATTTGATTCTGTACATTATTCTTCATGGTGTCTATTGTAATTTCCACATCATATAAATGTTCTTTGTATTTTTACAATTTAACTATTTCTTTGTTAATCCATTTAATATTTGGATGGTAAATGGTTCTTAGCACTGCATCGACTGTTTTTTACAAGTGGATCAGACAGCATTGCTGTTTTTAAATATTGTTAACTTATTTCCTTTGTTTAACCCTGTTGATGTAGAATTGGTGCGAGTAGCTCATTTGTTAATGTAGTTTGTAAAACTGAAACATGCTGCCTAGAGGATGCTAGGTTTTGGACATTTTTCAGGAAGGATTAAATTATGTAGAGAAATGGACTAAGTACAAAGTGCATACATACTGCAAGATGATAACAGAGGGTGTACTGTCAGGGTGTAGTACTTAAAAGGGGTGCAGGGTGTATGTAATAAATTATAAATCTGTACTTTTAGATTGCATTAAAGGGGAGTATATGTATTTGGTATTTTTCACACTTGGCCTGCATAAGACTGTTATTTCTTGATAATAATAAGACGTGTAATGGTTAAAGTTCCTTTATAATGGTAAATTCCAAGATAATTGAAAAGCAGATAGTTATGAGAATTGTCATTTAAGAATGAACAGTAATGTAGGATGTTAAAGAAAAATTGCACAGTTATTAGTATCCCTTGTTCATGTTTTTAAAAATCTTCAAATTAAAGATGAATTTAGTTATTTTTTTTGACGAGAAGTTATTTAAAATCCAGTCCAAGTAAAAATGTTTCATGGTGTCTTTTTGGCAGTTCTGAAATCATGACTCACCAGTGATCGTCACTGCTATTATTAACAGGGTTGGAAACTACGATCTTTCATACTAAGGTGGCATAGCACCATAAGTGATAACTTGCTCCATACTGCCAGCAGTCTGGCACCACCCTGGCTGTCGGCAGTACTGCTTTTGGCATTAACATGTCTTGTTTTACATTTCACTTTGTGGAGGAGGTGTAAAAAAAAAAAAAAAAAAAAAAAAACTTAAGGTTTTTACTTCAAACAGTTTGAAGTGGGTGTAAATTGAGTGGAATTTTTTTTTTCTGCAGATTGCACAACAACATTCAATTGGCCAGCAAACTCTCATCCGGATGTGACTATTCTGTGTTCAAGGTAACATTCTTTAGTTTTCTCTGTGTGCGCACGCACCTTTTTCATATAATATGATTTGACCCAGCTCTGGGGTGCCTCACAGTCACAGCCTGTGTTATAAGCTTTATAAGTGCACACTCAAACACAAAGCACAGGCTTATAAAAGGAGTTCTTACTGGTCCAGGCCATGGCATGAATCCTTTATTGTTTCTTATACCTGGACAAAAAAAGCTGACAAGATTTGTGACTTAAGCATTTTCCAAACAGACAAAGAAAAAAAGAAAACTAATCTCTATTAGACTTAACACTGATGGGAGAAAAGGAGTACAAGATGATATTATAGAAATGTTTACTTTTTCTCCAATGGTTAGCCAATTACTAAGAATGGCAGAAATTTTAATCAATCTAAACAGTCAACATTTGCAAACATGTTGTACAGATGCACAGTATTGTACATTTACCCATTAGCTATTTGGCTTTGTACATTTACCATTCTACACATTGTCTATTATATCGTAAAATTGGATCAATACTAAGAATCTTGTTGCTAAATTAGAATAATCACAAACATGACCATGCAGCCAGAGCAAGGAGATCAATGTGCTTATTTTCAGTAGAAAGATTTATTTACTCTTATTTTAATAAGCTTTTTTTTATTTTCCCATTTGCTTTTTCATATATTTTTTTTTTTTTTTAAAACCTATATGTTCACAATTCTGGTTTAGTTATTTTACTTAGTTATTTTTTTTAAACCATACCGACAATAAATTGTCATTGTGCATAACCAACTTTTCTGTATTGATGTGAGATTGCTGATACTTTTGATGTTTTGGAAGTCTTTGTCAAAGATTTTTATTTAGTATTGCTTTAATTGCGATTGCATCAATAACCATTTTATTTATATATATGCAGGATGGAATTGAGCCCATGTGGGAGGACCGAAGTAATAAATGTGGTGGACGCTGGCTCATTACACTGTCTAAACAACAAAGGCACTCTGAGCTTGACCGCTTCTGGCTTGAGACGGTTTGTCTCAATCACAAATATTTATACACATCACACGCAGGAAACTCCAGTACAAGAATTTTGAAATGTTATCCTATATAATGTTAATTTACTTAGACTGAGCTATTTTTATGTAATTTTAATTACATTTTAGGATCATTGGTTGCCATGTTTAAAATATTTCTGCCTATGCCTTTAATAATCTGTCAGAATTTTTTTATTTATTTTTTTCTCAACTGAATATTGCAAGGTTATTGTTGATTTTAATGTGTGGCTATGCAGGTGTACATCATCCATTATCTTCCGCTACATCCTCCACTAGGGTTGCATGGGGGTTCCCCATACCCATCCAGGGGAGAAAGTCTCGGGTGTGTGGCAGATACACAGGGTGCCAATCTATCTATGGGCACTCACTCACACAGACATGCGCACACACACTCTATATGGGGCAATTTGGAGAATTCAATTGACTTGATTCATGTTTTTGGACTGTGGGTGGAAACCGTAGAACCCTGAGGAAACACACGCGGACACAGGGAGAACATATATATTATAGTACAGGGGTGCTAAAAACGTCGAAGGGGTGTCTGGTAGATCGCGATGGAGGTTAGAGAAAAAAAGCGTTTATAACGCATCGGCTTTTTTTTTTTTTTAACAGCACAGTATCGGAAGCGCTTACACACACGCGCGCACACATTCACACACAATGTGATTCATTCTGAATCTCTATCTCTGCCCCCCCCCCCCCCGTCTCTCTCGCTGTTCCCAAAACCGGCACCTGGCCACGCCCCCATGCCTAAATCCAAAGCACAGCCTCGAGAATCATCTACATTAGATAGTTTCTGTTTGTGCTTTTACACTTTATTTGACTGACAAGATGAGTGAAGGACTTCGCTCCAAAAGAATTAAAACGTTCCACTTTAATTTATAGTGGGGGGGGGTGAATATTTTATTACAATGTCAAACTCCAAATGCATTTGCTTTCATTAATGTTCATGTTCTGTTTGGGGGCAGCACAGTGATTTAGTGGTTGGCATGTTCTCCTCTCAGTGCTAGGGATTCCCGGTTTGAATCCTAATCTGGGTGGAGTTTCCATGTTCTCCCTGTGTCCACGTGGCTTTCCTCTGGGTTCTCCGGTTTCTTCCCACAGTCCAAAAACATGGATCAAGGTCAATTGAATTCTCCAAATTGCCCCCTGTAGAGTGTGTTTGAGTGTGTGCCCAGCAATAGATTGCCCCCCTGTCCTGGGTGTATCTGTCCAGCGCCCGAAACGTTCTCCCCTGGATGGGCATGGGGAAACCCCCCTGTGACCCTAATGGAGGATAAAGCGGAAGATAATGGATGAATGTTCTGTTTGGGGAAATGCAAATTACAGTGATTGTTGTACATTTGTGTTGTATACTGTGTGTTTGGTCGTTTAACTAAAATCTAAAAAGTTTTAATAATAATAATTATAAAAACTAAAAGATTTTATATTATTTATAAATAATAAAGCTGTGTTCTTAATTACCTGTAATCAAAGTATATTGCTTACTGCGCCGATTATTATTGTTATTTTACTATTTTATATATATATTTTTTTTCCTATTTTTTTTTCCTTCCTCCCCAAGGCTGCTGTGCAACAAATTGACTATCTGTGATGCAACAGCTCTTTATCACTACATTTCTGCATAATAAGATGTTTTTACAGACATAAAATAGTTATTGACAGGGGAATTAACTTCAGTATTACTGAAGGCCTAGGTGTAAAATGTGTGGTCTGCCACTGCTGTATACCCAGTTAGCTTATTGTATATGGTACTTATTACAATAGCTTGGTTTTTCTCTCTAGTGTGTATATTGAAACTGGTTGACCTGTAATAGCTGTAAGAACATCGATCACAACTTTTTATTTCTACATTTTTATTAATTTTTTTTAAACAGTTGCTGTGTCTTATTGGTGAGGGTTTTGGCCGATACAGCAGAGATGTCTGTGGTGCTGTCATTAATGTCCGTGCAAAAGGAGATAAAATTGCCATCTGGACCACCAACACTGAAAATGCAGAAGCTGTAACACACATTGGGTAAGATAGCATAAGTAGTCTTAATATCATCAGTCCTGTTTATTGCTTGTCTTTACCCCGGCAGACCATTTGATTCCAGTTTAAGCCAGATGTGTGCAGCTTGACCCTGTAGTAAACAGATGATCATGGAAAAAAAAATTTTGCTTAGCAACCTTAATGATTCCAATTACCCATTACTTTAGAGTGTAATGCACATTTTGCACTCCAGTGCTGCTTAGTGCTTGCTTGTGCTTCAACTCCAGACGGCTATATAAACCAGTTTTATAAACGTTATATCACAAGACTATAAATTAAATTTGCACTTAAATAATCTTCATCCTGATTGGGTAAGGTATAGATTTTTTTTTTATCACTATTAGTACATGCTTTTGTTCACTGGCATACCCTTTGAAATTGTCTTGTTTTATTGACAAAATATTTAAGCTTATTTAGAAAATCTATCAAAAACTGTTTCTTTTTTTTTTTTTTTTTTTAAGGAGGAAATACAAAGAAAATCTCGGACTTCCACCTAAGCTAGTGATCGGCTATCAGGCTCATGCTGACACGGCTACCAAAAGCAATTCCATCACCAAGAACAAGTTTGTGGTTTAAATAAAATTTAAGGGTGTTTTGCATACATGAGCACTACATTGAAATAAAGGATGAGCTTTTCCCCCTATTTCTTTGATTTTACTTTTGAATATTTAAAATCTATATGCTTAAAGTGTGCTTGAGATTGGAGAATTGGCACTTTGATAATGAATTTAAGTTCTTCTATACATGGTGTTTTTCATGTCGAAATGGATGCTCTAGAAGCAGAATATACAGTTTTCTTTTGCTTAATAAATTAAAATGAATAAATCATTCAGACTTTTCTGTTGTCCCTTGTGCTTGTCATTCAGGGTGAATTATTTTTTTTTTTATTTATTATATATATATGTATAATTTATTTTGTACAAAAGGCTTTTATGTACTTAAACATACAATTGAGAAAAGAATTTAAGGCTTTTTTTTTGTGAAGGTTGTTGTGAACAGATGAATTCAAAATGGAAATTTTATGAACTGTTCCATTTGAGAAACATTTTGCATAAATACCTCATCCCATCCGGAACGGTGTTGTGGTAGTTTTCTGATTTTGCTACATTCACGACAAGCTTGTTGATCCAGATAACTTAATTACATTAATTATCTTCCGTTTAATCCTTTGCTAGTGTCCTGGTGATGCCCATCCAGAAGAGAATGCTTTGAACGCTGGGCAAAACCCCCCAGAACAAGAGGTCCAATCTATCGCTGGGCACACAAACACACACACACTATATGGGGCGATTTGGAGCATTCAATTTACCTTGAATCTGTGTTTTTGGCCCATGGGAGGAAATCTGAAAATCCAGAGGAAACCCACGCGGACATGTGGAGAACATGGAAACTTCACTCGGGTTGTCATTTAAACCTGGAATCCCCAGCACTGAAAGGCGAACGTGCTAACAACCATCATAATTTGATCTACACCTGCAAATTTGAAATGAATATTTTACTATCTTTAAACACATTTGTACATAATTGCTCAGGTTATTGTGACCTTTTTTTTTATTATATTTTTTGGGTCTTAAGAAACCACTTTATTCGTGCTTAAATTTCAGATGTTCATTTTCTATATAATATTTTGTCATTTCTTTAATGTTGGTTCTTTTGTTTGACATTTGGGATTTTAAAAAAAAAAGCTGACGTAGTTGATGTAGTAATACAGAACCTCGAGTGCTTTTTTTTTTTTTTTTTTTTTTTTTTTTTTTTTTTTTTTTTTTTTTTTTTTTTTTTTTTTTTTTTTTTTTTTTTTTTTTTTTTCTCCTTCCTTCTTTTATAATCATAAGTCTTGATAACCATTTCATTAAAAAAAAATTGTCTTGTGTTTTATTGAAAACTTAATTTATTAAACTGTTCTTCCGCAGCATAATCTAGTTCAGTTTTTGAAGTGAACGTTGATCGCTAAATGCTCATCAAAATTGGCTTACTGTTTATATTAATCTTTATTTCCTTTTATTTTAAATAATATACAGTATATTACACATTAACATGAATGTAATGTGGTCTGTGGTGTACATTGTCAAAGTCACAGCTGGAAAAATGACTAATCAGATTTTTTTCATTCATTATCTTCCGCTTTATCCTATATTAGGGTCACGGTGGGGTTCCCCCTGCCCATCCAGGTCAGAATGTTTCGGGTGCTGTGCAGATAGACCCAGGACAGGGCGCCAATCTATTGCTGGGCACACACTCACACAGACATGCACGCATACACACTCTATATGGGGCAATTTGGAGAACTCAATTGACTTGATCCATGTTTTTGTACTGTGGGAGGAAACCGGAGAACCCGGAGGAAACCCACGCAGACACGGGGAGAACATGGAAACTCCACCCAGGAGGGGATTCGAACCGGGAATCCCTAGTGCTGAAAGGCGAACGTGCTAACTACTAAGCCACCGTGCCACCCTAATCAGATTTAAGGACTGAAAATACCAGTTTGATTACCAGCATGATTTTAAACCATTAACATACACATCCGGGTTTTTTTTTTGTTTTTTTATTGTTTGTTTTTATCAGTTGGTAGCAGTTACTTTGGCATTGCTTACAAATAGAAATCTTATATATTGTAATTAGGTTTTACTGAATGTAAAAAAAAATGCTCTGCATGTTCTTAAACTGCCCCTTTATGCCATCTTAAATTAATTTTTTAAATTATTTTATTGCTGTGGTTTTTTTTTTTTTTTTTTTCTGTTTATTTTTATTTTTTTTTTTATTAATTTTTTTTAAAAGCATACATTTATGCAGCTACACTAGCTAAACATGTACTAATCATATATTTAAGAGGTTTAGATCATGATCATAATAAATTTTGTAAAGTAAACCATTGTAAGAAGTATGTGCTTCTTACCATGTATTGTGTTGCTGGACACAACATCCATTTCCTAAGTTATTATTTGTAATCATCTAATAATGATGGCTTGACATTATTTTATTTTGTGAAGAGTGGGAAAGTCATCAATGATTCTACCATATGTTAAATGGTACAATAGGCACGAATAGAGTATCATATACTACCAGCCACATGAGTAATAATCAAGGATGAAATATAAAAAGTCATTTAAACTAAATTTTTGGTTATTAAAATGGACTTTTAAAACAGTGACTCGATTAAGATTTGAAATAAACTAATTAGAGGAATTATTAAAATTTGTTAAAAGGTTTTGTATAAGTAAAGGGTGTTTTTATTTAGTAGTAAAGTGACATGATTAAAACATGAAAGAATTATTTAATGCTTAATGTTTTATAATTATTCATTCATTCGTAATCTTCCGCTTTATCCTCTATTAGGGTCACGGTGGGGTTCCCCATGCCCATCCAGGGGAGAATGTTTCGGGCGCTGGGCAGACGCACCCAGGACAGGGTGCCAACCTATCGCTGGGCACACACTCACACACACTCTACATGGGGCAATTTGGAGAACTCAATTGACTCGATCCATGTTTTTTGACTGTGGGAGGATACCGGAGAACCCGGAGGAAACCCATGCAGAACATGGAAACTCCACCCAGATGGGGATTTGAACCGGGAATCCCTAGTGCTGAGAGGCGAACGTGATAACCACCGTGCTGCCGTTTTATAATTACTTGCCCTGTAATCTATTCATATTTTAGTGCTGATAAATGATTTTTTAATATTTTATAACTTGTTTTAGAAAGAATATCAGAGTTCTCAGTTACGTCTCCTCAAAACCAATTAAAAAAATTTTTTTTTAATGGTTTTTGACTACAGGGGTGTGTATTTGACCCATTATACTAGACAACCTTAAAATTGGAGTACAGCTGTGACATGTTTATAAGCTCTAAATATAGTATTGCTTTTTATTTTAAAACTCCATTTTAAATTCCAATCATTAATTCACAATGCGGCATTCATTTTGTACTGAGAAATCCTTTGCCAAAATGGCTTATCCTTTCTAATTATAATTACATTTACTAACATTATAGTTAGTTTGCAAAAAATACTTTTGTTTTTATGTTTGTATTCAGAACTGACTAAAAAAATTGTAAAGTTGGATTTTGTAAGCCAGTGAGAATGTTTAAATTGTTAAGCAATTCAAAGCTCTAATGCGTTATATTATAGGATTTTTTTTTTTTAATGTTTGAACCCGGTGTGTTGTCACAGTTCCTGTTATATACGACTTTGTTAGGAAAATTTTTTTTTACTAAGGGCAGAATGACGGTTACATATAATGTGTTATGTCACATGAAGGAATATACGGTCGTTATAGCCAAAATCATAGCGCGTTGCATTTATTAACACACTATTAAAAGTTGCCATTATTCCCATATTTTAGTCAATTTCATTCTTAGTGTTCCAGTTGTCCCTGGGTGAGCTCTATTCTGTATTGAATCTTTACTTTTAAATATAAATGGGGAAATTTTTTAGATTAAAAACTGATGCAAGTTAGAGAGGCTTAAACTAGAAATCCTTAAAAGGCCTGTTTCATAACGGATGCACTAATGTGTTGATTACATCACCTGTTAGCGTTTTTTTATGTTTTTTTTTTTTCTGTCATGTCACCAGTTAGATCTCCCTTCAAAAACTTAAATTTTTTAAAAATTTTTGGTATGATGTCCCCCCCTCCTTCTTCTCCCCAGAAATCTAAATATTTATTCACTCGAAAAAAAAAAAAAATCCCTTAAAAATGTACATTAATGACATCTAAAAACATTTTCCATGTTACATAAGCAGCTACTGGCACCACTAAAATAACATTTATATAGATTTACATTTATATAATAAATAACAATTTTCTGCCACTGCAGATGTAAGCTGCAGTGCTACAAAAAACACTTTAAAGGCATGAATAGCAAAGTCAGTCTAAAGTTATGTTTAAATAAACTTTTTTTTTATTTGGCCACAAATTCAAATAGGCCAAAATGTGTTGGTCTTTGAAAATAATAATATTACCCTTAAGTGATTTACAACATTTTACAAATAGCTGGGCTAAAGTATAGTAAACAAATCAGGACATTGCCTAAAGAAAGCCTGATACTGATCAAAATAATGTTTTAATTATTGTTTAATGGATGTTTGTTTATGTATATATATATATATATATATATATATATATATATATATATATATATATATATATATATATATATATATATATATATATATATAT
>JAFMOD010001284.1:312414-329253 GCA_019802435.1 Corydoras maculifer | reverse complement strand
TGCAATTGGTTGCACTCAGGGAAAAGGGGGCTGAATAATTTTGCACATCGCACTTTTCAGTTTTTTATTTGTAAAAAAATTGTTGATTCATGTATAACTTTCATTCCACTTCACAATTGTATACCACTTTGTGTTGGTCTTTCACATTAAATTCCAGTGAAATATATTTATGTTTGTGGTTGTTATGTGACAAAATATGGAAAAGTTCAAGGGGTATGAATACTTTTGCAACCCACTGTGTATATATATATATATATATATATATATATATATATATATATATATATATATATATATATATATATATATATATATATATATATATATATACACACACACAGTTAAGGTGCTCACCTTCCTTTTATTGTGAGGAGCAGTACTGAAAGGAGCATGAGCAGAGGAAATGAACTGACCTGGTTAATGTTTCACTTGCAGATGAACAGTGTTACACCCACTCAGGCTGCACAGAATTCATTTAAGACCACAATAGAAAAATTTTCCAGTAGTTTCTCATTAAAAACCTGAAGCAACAGCAGTTGAAAATATTTCTATTTGTTTTATTACAAAATTCGTTCTTGTCCTAGTTGTTGCATAAACTGTTAAAAATTCGTCACATGGAGGAAAGTTAATGAAGGCCTTTTGTACAGGTAAGTGTTTCATTCATTTAATCATTTATTTTTATCTTTAAATGTCACTTTATTTTATTAAATGCAGTTTGACAATAGACAAACACTGGGTTTCTTAAAGTTATATTAGTTTATTTTGTTCAGTTATAGAAATGTAAAATCCTAAAGTTATCGATTAGAAATTATTGCATGTGTCAATATTCACAATGAACAATATTTTATTTACATTACACACAATTTCTTGACTTTTGAATAATTTTTTAATACTGCAAATGACTGTATCTACAGCATTAACTGAACATTAAACATGTTAAAAGTTTAATAGGCTTTTTTTTCTGAACGTTTACATAAGCTTTTAATAATTTATACTGATAATACAAATACTCTGTTTTGCATTGGATTTATTTGGAAATAAATGGTGGAGGAAACAAGTCAAACACTTAAACGGTTTTGACTTACAGCCTTATTAAAAGAATCAGGTTGTGTGTTTTTCGTCTGCATTACCCTTGCATGCATACATAGAAATACTTTTTTGAAGCGCTTTTAAGAAGATGGGCTACAACACCATAAGACCAATTCTGATTCCAACTTAACATAAATGTAAACCTATAGTGAACACATGTGCCCTAAAAACCCAAGTTAATTAAAAATAATAATGATTGTCAAAATTAAACTTAAAAAGAATCAAAAAAATCGTATGGACCTTTAATTTTCAAAGACCCTTACCTATTAAAATCACCTCCTTAAGAGTAGGGCTGTTTTGAGAAATTAATTGAGTTGAGACCTGCCAGTTTACCAGACCAGATACAAATATGGCTTATACACAAAAAATTGCTGCAAATACATTACTCATCACCCCCATTTAATAATTTCCCTTATTCATTCATTCATTCATTATCTCCCGCTTATCCTCTATTAGGGTCGCGGTGGGGTTCCCCATGCCCATCCAGGGGAGAACGTCTCGGGCGCTGGGCAGATACACCCAGGACAGGGCGCCAATCCATCGCTGGGCACACACTCACTCACACAGACACACTCTAAATGGGGCAATTTTGAGAAATCAATTAACTTGATACATGTTTTTGGACTGTGGGAGGAAACCGGAGAACCCGGAGAAAACCCACGCAGACACGGGGAGAACATGGAAACTCCACCCAGATGGGGATTCGAACCGGGAATCCCTAGCGCTGAGAGGCGAACGTGCTAACCACTAAGCCACCGTGCCGCCAATTTCCCTTATTATTGTAGTTATTATGTGCTATAATAATTTTAAAAAAGTTTGTATTCTGTAACATATTTTGACTTGCCAAATAAATATAAACAGTGTACTTCATCAGGCAATATATTTATTGTACAATACATGTTGTACAGCCTGACTGTTAATTGTAAATTGTAAGGTGCAACTGTAAATATGTATGTTCTGCTGTGTCTTTTTCCCTGTATAATCAGTACACTTTTTTCCAGACATTTAACCAGAGCTGTGCTTTGGAATAGCTTGATCCTGTTGTTGCATTTTTCCAGGCTTAATGAGAGGCGTTCTGGGTCATTATTGTATGTCGTTTAGGAAGTTTGGTTACTCTGCACCACGACATCACTCTTTGTAGTGGTGGTGAGGTCAGTGGTGTGAAACTAACATATTTTCATCCCTCACTTTATTATTTTTTTTTTACTTTAGTGATTCATTGAAATATTGTTTGTTTCATGTTGCCTTCTGTAATAAAAAGTATAGAGCCCTATTTTTATTTTTATTATTATTATTATTATTATTTTTTTTTTTTTTTTAAAAAGGTCTTGCTTGGAAAATCTTAAGTAAAAGTATGAAGGCATTAACTCAGGAACTTTTAAGGTAAAATTTATAACGTACCATGTTTTAAGTAGTGCAAGTTTGACATCTTTTTTATTTTATTTATTGGTATATAACCCGGCGGCACGGTGGCTTAGTGGTTAGCACGTTCGCCTCTCAGCGCTAGGGATTCCCGGTTCGAATCCCCATCTGGGTGGAGTTTCCATGTTCTCCCCGTGTCTGCGTGGGTTTCCTCCGGGTTCTCCGGTTTCCTCCCACAGTCCAAAAACATGGATCAAGTGAATTAAATTCTCAAAATTGCCCCATATAAAGTGTGTCTGTGTGAGTGAGTGTGTGCCCAGCGATGGATTTGCGCCCTGTCCTGGGTTTATCTGCCCAGCGCCCGACACGTTCTCCCCTGGATGGGCATGGGGAACCCCACCGCGACCCTAATAGAGGATAAGCGGGAGATAATGAATGAATGTATATAACCCTGTTTAACTACTGTAGTAATTAATTACCTGAAATGTTTTGCATAAAGTACAACTACATTTACTGTAGTGCTTTGGCTGAATTTGATAACGGCTTTGGGAAAGGAATTAAAATGCAACTGAAAATGCTTAACTTTGTCTTTTAATAAAACAAGCAGAAAAACAAAAATCAAATGACACATAAATACCATTTATGCTTATGCCACTGACATTTGATATACTTATTCAGCACTTTGTTAGAAACACACAATCAATTAATTGTTAACCAGGCTGTCTGCTATAACAGTCATGTTATAATCATGCTTACTTGGATTGCATTTCTTCAGAATTCTGATGCATTTAAATAGCAAGTAGTTTATTAGGCATTTTATGAATAATCAGATTTATAGTGATTATATTATATATTATATATGTATCATATATTATAAGTAGAAACTTTATTTATGTGACAAAAAAATTTCCCACTTTTTTTTATTTATTTATTTTTATATATAATAACAGTCTGTCTATGTTGAATGTAAGAACATTTAGACAGTTACAGGTTTTACTATTAAGCCCATATTTATTTTGAAAGGCTGCTTGAATTTAGTCCTGTCAGAACTTCACCTAGTGAAGTTTTTGTAAGCAAGGTCAGGTCAAGTTTCATCACTTTGTGCCAAATATCTTGTAAAACGTAATTCAAATCAAATTACACATAGGAAAACACCATTTTTGCTTTTGCCAGTGACATTTAATATACTTACTATGCACTTAGTTGTGAATACCCAATCAATTAATTAACTGTTAACAAGGCTGTCTACTATAACAGTCATGCTTACTTAGATTGCACTTAAGAATTTTAATGCGTTTAAAAATAAATAAATAAATAAATAAACTAGTTTAGTAAATAGGTTCATTTAATAGCAGATTAATAGTGAGTATATTAATGTGGGAAAAAATCTATAATTTCAGATGTGGCATGTAATAATTGTAATAACAGAACTAAAATGTTATGGTCTGTCAATATTATAATGTGACACGAATATCTTTGCTTATTCTTTATTATCTTCGTACACTGAAGCTGTATTACTTCTATTTTATTTATCATTATAGGAGTTGTGATCAAAAACTTATACTCCATTATCTCCATGGAACAGTGTGTTTCAAAATCATCATATCTTTCAAAGACTGCCCTGGAAATGAAGACCAGCATGGAATTAAAAAGGTTGATGAGACTCAAAACCTCACAGATAGATCCTCAGCAAACTTCGTGTAGCAGTGCTTTTCTTTATCCTGCTGTCTGTCATCAGTTACAAAACTACAATTAGACTTCAAAATGTTTTAAGGATCCAGTTATTATTAATATGAACAATTGTTTTGAAGCTTTGCTTGCTACACAGAAAGACTTGTGCAAAATGTCACTTGGTCTGATTTGATTTCACTAGGCTTAGGTGGTTTTTGTTTTGTAAACCAGACTATTTATTTTATTTTCTTTGAAAATACAGAATTGTAAAAAGCACACAGAACTTTCTCCTCCTAGCTTTACTGTCCAATTAAAGAAAAAAAATCACAGAAAATGAAGATCATGTGGTTTTATTTGAAATTCTACATGCACTATATAGTGCTGCTGAGTTCAAGCACCGTTTTAACGTATGACCCTCATCAGAGGGCCCAGAAGACGGGGGACATACTGCTTGGTGGCTTGTTTCCAATACATTTCGGAGTTGCCTCAAATGACCAGGACTTGGCTGCTAAACCAGAGTCAACGGAATGCGTAAGGTAGGACAATAATAATAATAATAATAATAATAAAACCTGGAACCCATTGTGATCATTTTTAATTTATTGTTCTGGGTTGGATAAGAGCAATTACAAATGTGTTTTCCTAAATCCAACTAATCATTATCTGCTCATAAAACATGTAGCATGCCCCAGTATTTACATTTAAGTGCAATGGGTGGCAATTTATAAAAAGCTATGTACAGATAAGGGCGGTACTGGTTCGAATCCCATTCTGGGTGAAGTTTCCATGTTCTCCCCGTGTCCGCGTGGGTTTCCATGTTCCATGTTTGATGTCAAGTAGCATGTTTCAGAAAAGTTTGAAAATGGAATTGTTTATGATTGTATTGTTTGACTTCTTGTTTAACAGCATTTTTTGACAATTGGAGTTGTTATAAATTTTTTTAAATTAAGTTCTAATTTGGGCGGCATGGTGGCTTAGTGGTTAGCACGTTCGCCTCTCAGCGCTAGGGGTTCCCGGTTCTGAACTCTTAAAATTGCCCCATAAAGAGTGTGTCTGTGTGAGTGAGTGTGTGCCCAGCGATGGATTGGCGCCCTGTCCTGGGTCTGTCTGCCCAGCGCCCGAGACGTTCTCCACTGGATGGGCATGGGGAACGCCACCGCGACCCTACTAGAGGATAAAGCGGGAGATAATGAATGAATGAAAAGTTCTAATTTAGGGCGGCACAGTGGCTTAGTGGTTAGCACGTTCACCTCTTAGCGCTAGGGATTTCCGGTTCGAATCCCCATCTGGGTGGAATTTCCATGTTCTTCCCGTGTCCACGAGGGTTTCCTCCGGGTTCTCCGGGTTCCTCCCACAGTCCAAAAACATGTCAAGAACAAGTCAATGGAGTTCTCCAAATTGCCCCATATAGAGTGTGTCTATGTGAGTGAGTGTGTGCCCAGCGATAGATTGGTGCCCTGTCCTGGGTGTATTTGCCCAGCACCCGAAACTTTCTCCCCTGGATGGGCATGGGAACCCCCCCCCCCCCGTGACCCTAATATATAGGATAAACTGGAAGATAATGGATGAAGGTTGTAATTTAACTCCAGTGTGGTATTCATTCTGTTAAAAACACTAACCTAAAACAGGCAACCCAACTGCTTTATGTTGCATTACAATAGAAGTTAGTAGGGCTTTCTTGTTCACTGACTGTCAGTGCAGTTCACTGTCAACTGAAAGTAGTAAAAAAAACAGTTCCAAAATTTATAGTCAGTACTATTGCCCATATATTTTTATGGTTTTGCTTGCATGTTGTATTTAATTAATTATTTTAGTTTTGTGTTGCTGCTTTCAGATATAATTTCCGTGGGTTTCGCTGGCTGCAGGCAATGATTTTTGCCATTGAAGAAATTAACAACAGCTCATCTCTTCTACCCAACATCACCCTGGGGTATCGAATATTTGACACATGTAACACCGTCTCTAAAGCTCTGGAGGCCTCATTAAGCTTTGTGGCTCAGAATAAAATCGACTCACTGAATTTGGATGGGTTTTGTAACTGCACTGCAAACATCCCATCAACTATTGCTGTGGTTGGGGCCTCAGGATCTGCTGTTTCTACAGCAGTGGCTGATCTGGTTGGTCTTTTCTACATTCCCCAGGTAAGAAAGAATTTTATTAAAAGAAGATTTATTACACACACCTCATTCATTTATGGTCTGACGAAAAAAAATAACAATACATTTTTCCTTAATACCTTGATTCATTTCTTTGACTCCTTTTGGATCTCATCTGGGGATTACCAAATGTTTAGGTTCCTCCAGGCCTTTTCTGCAGTCACACCCTAAATTTCATTTTATTTGTGTTTATTTATTTTGTGCTTTCTAATTCCCATGACAACCTTTAAAAATGGTTTTCATAGTAAAATCTTTAAAAATATATATATAAGTATATATATAATCCTTGTTAAGAATTTATACAAACCCATATTCCAAAAAGTTGAACGACTTTCTAAAGCACAATATAAATTTTAATCTCCAATTGATTTGGTTTAAGTAACCTTTATTTAAGTAATATTTCCAGTGTATTATTTATTATTATTATTATTATTATTATTATTATTATTATTATTATTATTATTATTATTATTATTATTATTATTATTATTATTATTATTGTTATTGTCATTATTATTACCAAACTTTATTTATATGGTAAATGTAAGAATATTTAGAAAGTAAGAGTAACAGGTTTACTATTAAGGTCATGCATTTTGAGAGGCAGTTTTGAGGGTCTCCTTGACTTCAGTACGATCAGGACTTCAATTTATGAAGCTTTCCAGACAAGGTCTTATCCTGTTTCACCACTTTGTTCCAAACATAATGCAAAACTCAATTTAAAAATGTATGCCTTTGTCCTTTATGTTTATCATCTAATTTTACAAATCTAGTCCTTAGAAATTAGTACAATCTCTGAAGAACATCACAAAAAGAATGAAAGTCATTATGTAGGAGGGCGTGGTAGCTCAGTGGTCAGGGCGTTGGACTATCAATCTGAATGTTGGGGGTTCAATTCGCAGGTCCACTGAATATACCAATGTGGGTCCTTTGGCAAGGCCCTTAACCCTCATTGCTGCAGGGATGCTGTGATTAACCCTGTGCTCACCTTGTAAGTCGCTTTGGATAAAAGCATCTGCAAAATGACCAAATGTAAATGTATTTATCAAAAAAGCTAAATTTAAAAAAAAAATTGTACATGCTTTTCCCATCCTAATGATGGTAAACACACTGACGCCCCAAATTAAGTTGCATGGTTAAATGCATGCTCTCAATTTCCCGGTCAATCTACGTTCCTACCCTCACCTATGGCCACGAACTCTGGGTAGTGACCAAAAGAATGAGGATGTGAATACAAGCAGCCTAAATGAGTTTTCTCCACAGAGTGGCTGGTAAGAAGTCCAGTCATTTGGGAGAGGCTCGGAGTACAGCCGCTGCTTCTCCACATCAAGATGACCCAGCTATGGTGGTTCAGGCATCTGGTCCTGATGCTTCCTGGGCGCCTCCCCGGTGGGGTGTTCTGTTCATATTTAACTGGAGAAGACCTCAGGGAAGACCCTGGGCAAGATTATGTCTCTTGACTAGCCTGGGAATGCCTTGGTGTGCCTCATAATGAGCTGAAAGAGGTGGCTGGGGATAGGGACGTCTGGGCTTTTTTTTGCTTAGGTTGCTGCCCCTGGACCCAGATAAGCGGTAGATAATGGATGGATTTTAATGGAGTTTAAAATTTTAAAGGTGTAGTATAACAAAAGATGTTAAGCAACTTAGAGTTTAATGTTTATTCTGATTTACAGTATGTACTAAAGTTCAAAATAACAAAAAATTTATATACTCTACTTTTCTCAGATTAAACTTCACCTTCTGTTTCATCAGATCAGCTATGCCTCATCTAGTCGCCTTCTGAGCAACAAGAACCAGTACAAATCTTTCATGAGAACCATTCCAACAGATGAGTACCAAGCTATTGCGATGGCAGCCATCATTGACCACTTTCAGTGGAACTGGGTGATTGCTATTGCATCCGATGATGAATACGGTCGTCCAGGAATAGAGAAATTTGAGAATGAGATGCTGGAAAGGGATATCTGCATTGACCTAAATGTGTTGATCTCACAATATCTGGATGAAGCGGAGATTGTCCACATTGCAGACCAAATTAAGAACTCCACTGCTAAAGTAATTGTTGTGTTTGCCAGTGGGCCAGACGTTGAGCCACTTATTAAGGAAATGGTAAGGCGTAATATTACAGATCGTGTATGGTTAGCCAGTGAGGCATGGGCTACTTCAAGTCTCATTGCTAAACCTGAGTACCTCGATGTCATGGGTGGGACAATTGGCTTCGCACTGCAAGCAGGACAGATACGTGGATTTAAAGAATTTTTGCAACAAGTTCACCCTATGAAATACATTCATAATGAGTTTGTTCTGGAATTTTGGGAAGAAACATTTAACTGTTACCTACAGGACAGTGTAAGAGCAGAGAATGATGATAATAGTAGTACAAGCTCTCGACCACTGTGCACTGGTGATGAAGACATCTCAAGTGTTGAGACACCATACCTGGATTTCACTCACTTAAGGATTTCCTACAATGTCTATGTAGCTGTCTATGCTATAGCCGAAGCATTGCAAGATATTCTCACCTGTACGCCTGGAAGAGGACTCTTTGCAAATGGGTCCTGTGCAGATATTAGGAAAGTGGAAGCATGGCAGGTATAATTTTAATAAATACTGCTAATTTTACAACTAACTTTAATGTTCTTAACAGATTGCGTCAGATTGTGCATTTAACTAAACTGATAAATATTTTTATATTACCTTATTTTAATGGATTACATGTTTAAATATATAGTTTTTCAGTGCATGGACTAAACCTGTTCAGAAACTGAAAATATAGTAGCTCTACAGTAAAATAAATATAATACTTTGCAAAATAAATTTTCTAAATATATATTTGTGTTGTTTTTGTCAAAAAAATTGGGTATTTACTTAGCATTGTATTACTTAATAAAATATGAGTTAGACATAATTAACACCCCCCCCCCCCTTTCCCCGGGGTATTCTCAGGTCCTTAGGCAGCTAAGGCACCTGAAGTATCTCAGCACTCGGGGTGAGAGTGTGAGATTTGATGAGAGCAGCGAGCTTTCTGCCAACTACACGATCATGAACTGGCACCGTTCTTCAGAAGACGGCTCTGTAGTGTTTAAGGAGGTCGGTTACTACAGTATCCATGGCAAAAAGGGGGCCAGACTTTCTATAGACAAAACAAAAATTCTATGGAATGGGTATTTGACGGAGGTAAGAACAATTTATTTTGTCTTACTTAAAGTTTTAGTTTAACAAACTTCAGAAAGTTAGTTTTGTACGCATTACTAATTCTGCTTTTGTTTTAAACATTATTAAAGCAAACATTGAAAGTACTTAAGGACATGTGCACATTTTATGTATGATGCATAGAGTAAAGCAATATTTTGGATAGAACCAAAACCAAGGTGGCATGATGTATACCTTAAAAGCATGCACACCCCACAATAATGTATTAAAAAATGAAAAGAAAACAAAATATTTACATTTTACTGTTTTTTTTTCCTTTTCTATGTAGTAGCACAATATATTTGCTGCAGACTGCAAATGTCATTGCATTTCCATTGTGTTCACTTCTTGTAAATTATTCATCCACCCTCACCACTGTCCAAGAAAAGTCTAGTGTACATCTTTTAAAGTTTTCATCATTTATGTATTCTGTGTGTATTTTTTAGCTATTTACTGTATAATACTGTATAATTTATTTATATTTGTGTGTTTTTATATATAAACAGGTGCCATTTTCAAACTGTAGTGAGGAGTGTGAACCAGGCACCAGGAAGGGTATTATTGATGGTCAACCCACCTGCTGTTTTGAATGTACTGAATGTTCAGATGGTGAATACAGTGAGCATAAAGGTATTTAATTCTCTGTTCACTTCTCTCTAGTTTTGGTTCGTTCAAGTCAAATATATTATTTAAAACCAGTGTTATATTCATACCATTGTAACAACATTGACAACATAATGCAATCAGTGGCTACAAGTATCTCTAGCCACGCAGTTCATGGCAGCAATGTGTGATGAGGTTCATGTGCATCTGTGATTCGCTATACCTGTGACTGCATCTGAAGCTAATTATTTATTTCAGCATTAAGCCATTGAAGTACTCACACTTCTGCAGTGCATACATATCTGTTGCATGTGTTCTAAGAGGTTCTGTTCATAGTCTTGTGTCAAGCACCTCTATAAGACCGGCCCAATTTCGCATTAGTTGCATCGACCTTGAACTGCCTCAAGGTGGAAAGAAATTGGCAAAATTTTTGAAAGAGACTGGCTAGGAAGTAGACAATTGGCATTGACTTTTGTTTTCTTGGGGTTATATAAAGCTATATAAATTTCAGAAATGTGACTGACTGACTGAGTGTGGAATAGTGAGCATGTTTTTCACGTGCACTATGCATTCTTTCAAAATTAAAAAGAAAAAGAAACATGATAAAATTGTGCATTCATCAGTTTTAATGGTATTACAATGTATCTTATTCATAGTATTATCAATTATCTCCTTTCCAGATCTGAAAGAGATTAAGCACTATGAATGTTAAGCTAAGTAAAAATTGTAGCACCAAATACATAAATGTCAACAGATACGACTCTTTAATGAATAATTTTGTTGAGGCTCCAGTAATCAATGCTCAGTCACACTGCAGTGAAACTAATGCAGTCTAGTGCAGTGGAAAGTAGGAAAGTGTGAGAGAGTAATTCACTCTGACCAATTTGAAGCCAGTGAACCGGCACCACAGGGACAATTTTAAAGGAATTAGGTTCTAGCTCTAGGACAAGAGTGTGATGGCTTATCTGAAGCAAAGCAGCTTTAAAATTAAGCGCTGGATGCTGAATGACTAAGTGCTTAAATAGATGCTAGTGCAGCTGAATCCAACTGCTGCTTAATTGTCCCCTGAAGGCCTCTGTCTCCCCAGAAGCCTGGCTGGGCTTACACTGGCCAATTTTACTGGATGTATTTTCTTAATAATGCCATTATCTGCATATTCGTAACTGTATAAGAAAACTTTGCAAACTTTACTATTAGATAGTGCCCTGGTTGGTCTAGCACCAATTATCATACTCATTCAAATTTATGTAAACATTATAACCATTGTATTGTTGATTCACACTGAAATTGCTAGTAATTTATTAATATTTTTTTAACTTCACTCTGGGGTCTAAATTGTAATTACATTGAATTATGTAACTATGTAACTAATTAATTTATACGTGTGGCTAGTAAGTGTGGAATAATTATTTATCTAAAACGAACATTTTTTCTTGTAACTGGCGTCATATATATATATATATATATATATATATATATATATATATATATATATATATATATATATATATATATATATATATATATATATATATATATATAAAATTTTGTTTGTTTTTTTGTTTGTTTTTTTTATTGCTCTTGTTAGACATTGATATTTAAAATGTTTACTATTTAATTTTTCCTCCCCAGATGCCAGCTTTTGTACTAAATGCCCCAACAATTCTTGGTCCAACGGAAACCACACATTCTGTTTTTTGAAGGAGATTGAGTTTTTGTCCTGGTCTGAGCCATTTGGGATTGCACTGGCACTGTTTGCTGTGTTTGGCATTTTCCTGACTTGCTTTGTGATTGGCATTTTCATCCGATTTCAAAACACACCTATAGTGAAGGCCTCAAACAGGGAGCTGTCTTATGTGCTGCTGTTTTCTCTTATTTGCTGCTTTTCCAGCTCACTCATTTTCATTGGCGAGCCTCAGGATTGGTCATGTCGTTTACGGCAGCCGGCATTTGGTATTAGCTTTGTTTTGTGTATCTCCTGTATTTTGGTTAAAACCAATCGGGTTCTTTTGGTGTTTGAGGCCAAGATTCCCACCAGCATTCATCGCAAGTGGTGGGGTTTGAACCTGCAGTTCCTGCTGGTGTTCCTTTTTACATTTGTGCAGGTTATGATCTGTGTGGTCTGGTTGTATAATGCACCACCAGCCAGCTACAAAAATGATGACATCGATGAGATCATATTCATAACCTGCAATGAAGGATCGATGATGGCTCTGGGTTTCCTCATTGGCTATACCTGCCTGCTAGCAGGCGTCTGCTTCTTCTTTGCCTTCAAGTCTCGCAAACTTCCAGAGAACTTCACTGAGGCCAAGTTCATCACATTTAGCATGCTTATTTTCTTTATTGTCTGGATATCCTTCATTCCAGCCTACTTCAGTACATATGGGAAATTTGTCTCTGCTGTGGAAGTCATTGCTATCCTCACATCTAGCTTTAGCTTGCTAGCTTGCATTTTCTTTAACAAGATTTACATCATCCTGTTTAAACCAACTAGGAATACCGCTGAAGAAGTTCGCTCTAGCACAGCAGCTCACGCCTTCAAAGTGGCAGCCAAAGCCACACTGAGGCAAAGTTCCACCTTCAGAAAGAGGTCTAGCAGTGTGGGTGGATCCTCTGCATCTTCCCCATCATCTTCAATCAGCCTAAAAAATAATGAAAATGAAGCCGGACAGAGAGGCAACCAAAGACCGAGGGTGAGCTTTGAGAGTGGCACCATAAATCTCTCACTCAGCTTTGAGGATGCAAGAAATAAATAAATATATATAGACTTAGAATAAATCATTCATTCTTTTAATTTGTTTGGTTTAAACATGTTTATAGAGAACATATTTAATTATGTTGATTTAAAATATATATTACAGTGTGTTATATTTAGTATGTAACATCAAATTTAGACAGATGTAAAATAAGTGACTCCTGCAGATTATGGCTAAAAGTGTAAGAACAACTGAATGTCATATCTCATTGCCTCCTTTACCTCTTTCTCACTTGTGACCATAACTGTTTCCAGTCTTCTGGAAAGACTTTACATTGGATTTTTCCTTTAATGTGAGGATTTGAGTATTGAGTATGAAAAGTCAGGCACTATTAATGAGCAATAAGCTGGTCTTTCAATCAGCATTTCAGTTGTAATCTGTAAAGTAAAGTACTGATAACATTATTTTGAGGGTTTTAGGGCTCAGTTCAGTTCACTTTACAATACATTTTTAACCTGAACAAGTTGCACGTCTAAAGCAAAAGTGAAAACAAATATTTTTCCCCACGTAATAAAGATTATTAATGACCTCTGACTCACCTATAGGTATTGTCCCAAAACTGACCTTTCACATATACAGCAAGCAGTAGAGAACACAGACACTATTTCATACCTATTTAGTACAACTGGCATCTGTGTAGAGCAGGACATGACTCAATTTATGTAATATCACAGCCACATGTAGTTATCTTTTCTTATAGGTTTATTAACAGAAATGTCTTTTTTTTACCTGACATGTCAGTATTATTTATTTATTTAAGAAATTTAACAAAAGACCTACAGCTTGAACTAATAGTGTTCTGTCTTGTATTATTGTTCTGTCTCGCAAAGATCTTTATTCATATTTTTTCAGCCTGGTTCCTCTTCAGGTATAATAAGTGTGCCCAAAATAAGTGTGCCATAAAACACTTAAAATGACAAGGCATTTCATCAATGTTTTCTTTCGAATGCATCTATTGATTTATTTCATAAAAGTGATTTTAGACTTGTAAATATCCACCCATTATTTTCCGCTTAATCCTATATTAGGGTCTCAGTGGGGGGGGGGTTCCCCATGCCCATCCAGGTTAGAACGTTTTGGGCGCTGGGCAGATACACCCAAGACAGGGCACCAATCTATCGCTGGGCACACACTTACTCACACATACACACTCTATATGGAGCAATTTGGAGAACTTGATCCATGTTTTTGGACTGTGGGAGGAAACCGGAGAACCCAGAGGAAACCCACGCGGACACAAGGAGAACATGAAATTCCACCCAGATGGGGATTCGAACCGGGAATCCCTAGTGCTGAGAGGCGAATGTGCTAACTACTAAGCCTGAATTGCAAATATATTATAAAAATTAATTCATTCTCTTTCGCTTAATCCTCTACTAGGGTCACCGGGGTTTCCCCATGCCCATCTCTGGGGGAGTGTTTTGGCCGCTGTGCAGATACAGCCAGGACAGGGCAACCAATTTATTGTAGGGCGCAGTCACTCACACTCACACAAACACACACACACACACACGCAATCACACAATATATTGGGTAATTTAGAGTATTCAATTTACCTTTAAACAATGATTTGGACTGTGGGAGGAAACTACAAAAAGGAAAAAGGATTTTCTGATCACTTGTATAATGCATGTAACAATATTGCAAGTGATTTAAGCTTTCTACTAAGCATAAATTTGAATTTTTCAAACTGAATTTTTTAATATATGTTTGTGTTTAGACATGATAATTAATTTAAGATTTCATCTGTTTCTATTATCACTTTTTTGCTTTTACCAGTTGATTTAGGATATTATTGTTCCAATCAAATGTCAGATTTCTAAAATAAAAAACATTTATGATATTAAAAGTCAGAATTCTGAAAAAAATAAATGCATGGTTTTAGCAACAAAGATGAGCTCAAGTCAGCATTAATTGAGCTCAGTCACTCAAGTGACCCAGATGACCTACAGGTGTGTCACCTCTTAAGCGATTTTGCCATTGGGCCACAGACTCCCATGGTTCAGTTTTATGTGAACAGGTTTTAGCTGTGTTAGTTACGTTTATGAGTTTAATTACATTCTGCTGTCACTTGTTATCCATTTTGTTAAAAAAAAACTGTTTGGCATTTAATATGCCCTTGCTCTAGTGTTACACAGATCTTATTATTTAGTTTTGCAAGCTTAATGTCTATTCTGTGTTCTGAATGCGTCCTCCTCCTGTGTACTGCTATTGTATTTCATATTCTGTGTTCTATTATTCTACTTTTTGTGTCTCTGTATGTTGCCATGCAACTTTTCATGTACAGGCCCACTTCAGTTACACAATGCACTAAGCACTGTATTAAGCAATGCACCAACTATACATGCTTGAGACTTGCACCCTGACACAGAGCTGCATACAGGTCTTATCTTTTCATCCTCAAAGTTTTGGCTTGGCAACACACCTCATCACATGTCCTAGGTTAACCACTAGAAGTGCAATTTAAGAATTCATGCCTTAATGTTTTATAGAATAGGTATATGCTAGCATGTAGTTACCCAATATTAATCATCCTCCAACATCAGCTATAAGCAGATGAACTGAATGCAGCTGTGTAAAAAAAATAACTTGAGTATAAATTGAAGATCTATAAGAAATGTCATTTGTGAACTATTTTGTTTGTCACTGTGAATTCCATGTATCATGATAATAAAGATGATGAAGTGAATTACATTTTGTATATACTTGTACGCACCTGATAGCTTTGTCTTTTTTTATCATTTAAGTTTTTGTTTAAGAAAGAATGGATGTACAATTGTAAATGTTGTACAGAATGAATTTGCAGAAATGGGCAGTTTTAGTATTCTAATTAATCTCTTTATTAAAATATATTGTTATTCTGTTTGGTGCAGCATATTACCACAGTTGAAGCATCTCACTTCGAGGCCCGCAGAGTGAGATCAGGCGAACGCTTTTGCCCTTTCCTCATCTGCATCTTGTCTCCTCCATGCACACATCTCACTCCTTTACTTAATTTTCTCACCACAGTTTTCTTCCTTTAATCTCCACCATCTAATCTTTGGTTTTGCTCTCACTTACTTTCTCTTCTACACCACTAAAGACATCCTACAAATCACTGTCCAATGCTGTCCAACAACAGTCTTGACTGCCCCCACCTCTCACACTCCAATCTCATTCAGGTTTTGTCTACCACACAGAACATAACCCAATTGTGTGTCCCCGTGTTGCACCTTCTTAAAATATGTGTTTACTCAAGACATTTGATTTCTTTAGGCAAAAAATAGCACTTCCTTGTTCCTGCTCTAAATGCAAGATCAAGCGAATGGTGGATACTGGAGTAGGAGGATGAGGAATGGGTGGTAGGGAATGGAGTAATGGGGTAGGGGGTAGGAAATTGATAGTAGTGGAGTATGAGGATTAGGTGGTAGGGAATGGGGTAGTGGGGTAGGTAATGGAGGTAGGTTTAGGGATAGGGAATGCAAGTTGTAAGGGGCTAGCGGGGTAGGTAATTGAGTTAGGTATAGGGGTAGGGAATAAGGTAAAAGGTTAGGAAATGGAGGGTAGTGAAATATGAGGGTAAGGAATAGGGATGGGGTATGGAATATGGAGTAGGGGTTAAGGTAGGAGTGTAGAGAATGGAGGGTAGTGGAATATAGGGGTAGAGAATGGCGTTAGAGGGTAGTGAAATATAGGGTTTGGGAATGAAAGTAGTGGAGGGGGGTAAGCGGGGTAGGTAATTGGGTTAGGTATGGGGGTGGGGAATAAGGTAAAAGTGTAGGAAATATGGGGGTAAGGAATAGGGAGGGGGTATGGAATATGGGGAATGGGTTAAGGTAGGAGAGTAGGGAATGGAGGGTAGGGGGATATAAGGATAGAGAATGGCGTTAGAGGGTAGTGAAATATGGGGGTAGGGAATGAAAGTAGTGGGGGTGTAGCGGGGTAGGTAATAAGGTAAAAGGGTAGGAAATATGGGGGTATGGAATGTGGGGTAGGAGTTAAGGTAGGAGTGTAGGGAATGGGGGGTAGGG
>JAFMOD010001284.1:263058-307091 GCA_019802435.1 Corydoras maculifer | reverse complement strand
TTTTTTTTTTTTTTTTTTTTTTTTTTTTTTTTTTTTTTTTTTTTTTTTACAGGAAATAAAGCTTATTTATTAAATGGTTTCAGATATAAACCTGTGGAATGTCAAATGAGTCACTGTACATGTGTTATTTGCTCTTAATCTCATCAGTCTCTTTACTTTTTCTAGGCCTCTGCGAACACCATTGGAATTTGTTTCGCTTTCTACTGAAAGGTGAATTGGTTTGATAACAATGCAAATTAGAACTTTTGCAAATCCATATTCAGCTTATGATTGATTGCTCGATTACTTAAATAGCTCTTCACGCATGTAACATTGAGTGGTTGATCACAGACACCAGATGTGAGAACCCAAGACTTGGCAATGTTTACTTGTTCAGCGTGTGAATTCCCATTTTCCTCCGTGCTGAGATGAAGCCATGACTATGTGTCTCGCTATGTTCACACTCATGCGCAGGATTAAGTTATTGTGCTTTCTTCTGCTCTGTGTGAGTCTGCTGGCATGGATAGTGATCAATAGTAACAACCCGGTGAAGGCCCTCCAGCAGGAGCGGGCTGCATCTGTAATACAGAGGCATGAGAACATCAAAGAGTTAAGAGACAGTAAAGAGGCAGTCAAAAAGGTACAATTGGATGAACAAATTCATCATCAAGAAGCAGTGAAAGAACTTTGCCAAGAAACGTCACCATGGCTCCGTGAGTTTTCTTTTTTTTCCCCTTTAAAGTGGAATTAAGAATGAAGTATACAAACCAAAAAATTTGAATTCACAGAGGTTACAATAACTAAGAAATAATACAGTAAGGTAATGCATTGTTTAGTTGAGGTTCTACTTTAAATGACAACATAGGATCAGTAATTACCATTAGAAATGCTTTATATAAAGAACACTAAGCATCTTCAAAAAGCAACTCAAAACACACCTCTTCCAAAAACACCTGATATAATAATCATAATCATAAATAATAAAAGGTGGGATCGGATAATGATCAGGTTTGATAATCCCATAGCGTGGTTGGTGTTGACTTGTGTTGTCTTATTTGTTGTAATTCTAGTTCTGCTTCAAAGAGTCTCCACCATGACGTTACTCTTTTAGTTAAGTCTTGATAAACCAGTTTGAATTCCTTGAGTTGAACTATTTTTAGTTAATTAATCACTCATTTGCCTGTTTCACATCACCTGAGGCTTTTGTTAGTAATTCTGTTATTATACATGGTTAAGGTTCAATGAATAACCTGGTTATAAATGGTACAAATGGACTGATGAGACAGAATTTTGAAACATAATTTGCACATAATGCATGGTTTTTGTAAGTTGTTGAGTAGGTAGAAGGATGGTTTCTCTTGGTGTGACACCAAGTGTAAAAGCAATCCAGAAGTACAGCACATTTATGAAAACTTTTGTAACAATGTTGAAGGGTGAACTTTTTAAACCATTTTTTAAATTCTATTGTAAAAAGAATGTCTTGTGTTAGGCTCCAAATGGCACTTTGCATCCAGAATGTGAATACAATTTTGTCAAACAAAATGATTCCATGACATTAGTTTTTATTCAGAAGTCTTAGATTGAAATTCATAAAGGAATTATTAAAGTTGATTGTATATGCTTCAACTTCAAATTATGTTTTATACTTTAAACTAAATATTTATTAGAACTGTTTTTTTATTGTTATTAATCACTACAGGTGGAGCAGTAAGCTTGCAGTTTGAACCATCACTGACTTTCAGCCAGGTTGTAGAGGAAAACAGAGCTGTGAAGGAGGGAGAGTATACACCTAACGACTGTGAGGCCAGGCAGTCCGTAGCAGTTCTGATCCCTCACCGGAACCGAGAAAAACACTTATTGTATCTGCTACATCACCTTCACCCTTTCCTACAGAGACAGCAGCTCCACTATGCCATTTACATCATTCACCAGGTCACACTAACTGCATGCCATTTCAACACTAAACACTATGACAGATAAAGATTTTTATTTCTTCATAGACATACTCAATGTTTACACAGCATATAGCTGTGAGTGTTTGCTCACATATTGTATACATATATAAATGTGAGCAAACACAGCATATAGCTGTGCACTTTCAGTTCTCAGTATTTATTTATTTTTTTAATATAAAGTTAAAATGTTAGTTTTCCTTTCTCAAAATTGGATAAAGGCGTCTGCTAAATGACTAAATGTAAATGTAAAATTGGATAACATATGTCTGATTTATAAAGTTAGACTGACATGCAAAGTAATGTAGTAAGTCATGACATCCAAACCGAAGTGTTCAGCAGAGATAATTCATCCTGCAAAACTGTTGTTTTTGTTTTACCAAAAATATAATCTATGCATTTTGGCTCCTAACAGGCTGGTGAAGTAACATTTAACAGAGCAAAGTTGTTAAATGTTGGTTATCTAGAAGCTCTTAAAGATTATGACTGGGAGTGCTTCATCTTTCATGATGTGGACCTCATTCCAGAAAATGATTACAATTTGTACACATGTGAAAAACAGCCAAAACACCTTGTGGTGGGAAGAAACTCCACTGGCTACAAGTATGTATAGCATGTGTCATATGTATTATGTCTTTTAAAGGGAACTGTTCTAATTTTAGTGTCTTTGGATATACATGTCTTACCAACGATAAGCTTAGTCTGATCGAACAAATTTCTTTGTAATATCTAAAGTAGTATTTACATAGCAGTATTTGTTTAGTTGTTTAATTTTTTAAATTAATTTATTTTTTTGTTATTAGGTCAGGCTTCTGTATAGGTCACTGAATTTATTTTAGGTCACACTTAATAAATAATTTTTTATCATTGTGTTTATACATGAATATGTAATTATGATTTAAAAATGTTAAATTACAATTAGGCATAATAATGTATAATTATACATTGTGCCATTAACACAAATATCTTTGTGTTAATGGCAGCCATAATGCTTATTAACTGCTGTATCAAAGCAAAAAAACATCTTTAATCTTTATAATATGGATTGCTGTGCAACATGGGTGTATTCATACCTTTTTGAATATCTCAAATCGAACGAAAGGGAAAAAATATCTCACTGATTATTCATTAATAATATGTTCTGTATGAGACAATAGGCTGATATAAGAAGTGTGATATAAATTGAGCTTTGAGAGTTCGGTTTAGTTTGTGTAAATAAAATAACATTTTTATTTAAATTATCAAATGATTTTTTGTTCAAATTTTTACTGAAATATTTTAAATAATGCTGTTTGTATTACATTCTGTTTTCATGAACTGTTAATACATGTGCATTAAAAAATGTCCAGGAAGGCTTTCAAAATAAATCCATGTAAATATTTGTGAATATTACATCATACACATGGTTGTGCTAAAGACCATGTGTGCCTATAATTCTTAAATGTTTACTCAGCTTTTGTAAACATCATCAAATCCACAAATATGTATTTAAGATGTTTCTGTAATTCAGGCTCAGATATAAAGGATATTTTGGTGGAGTTACTGCTATGTCGAAAGAACAGTTCTCCAAAGTCAATGGATTTCCAAATACATACTGGGGCTGGGGAGGGGAAGATGATGATCTTCGTATACGGTAATCCACACAACGCACACACACAGATATAATTTTATCATCAGATAAATTGTATTTGACTTTAGTACTTAATTACAATTGATCACATCGTAGCAAACTTGCTGGTATGGGCAATGGGAAATTGTTTTTCTTGCTGGACTTTAACACAGTCACTTTTCAGTGGCTCACCAGCATCAACTTTAAAGTGGACTTTAGTCAATAGTCTTTTCAGACACATACAAACACTTGCACACAGCTCTAGTTTGTTGCATTCTCTTTCTTGATCGTTCCCCTTGCCTGTCAGAGTTTCATCCTAAGGTTGCAAACTCCTCCCAATGTCAGTGTCAGTGGTTTACAGGTCTGCACAGCAGAGGTACACCTTGCCCACTTATTGTGCCGAGGTTGAGGATTAAAATTCCAAAATCATCTTTCAGCCTGGTTCTCAGTCAGTTTTCCATCCAGGTGCTAGGTTATGCTATAAATAGGTGCAGTTGTAAACACATAATTTGAATAACTCCTTAAAAACATATTCAAAAACAATTAACAATAGGTAAACTAATTCACTTCTGACATTAAATTCTGTAAAATCTGTGAAATGCCAGCACAGATTACCACGCATTAACAACTCAAGAAGGATTACTCTAAATCTACTTTTAAACATGTACGAAAATGATATACCTGATATGCATGTAGTTAATACATTTGTGCAATTAATGCAAGTCTTAACATGGTTATTCATGGTTTTAGTCAAATATTGTATCTCATAGATAAACTAGTAGTTTATATTGTTTGTTAAAATGTATTCTGTCAGGATGATATAAGTTCATTACAAAAATGTAACTGATGATATAAAAGCATATATTTGTTTTCTCTGCATCATGGAAAGCGAGTATATTTTTAACCCGTGACATGTTGTGAAAGTGATAAATAAGCTACAAGTGTAGCAATAATGTTAATGTACCTGCTGAATGAGAGTTCTGAATCAATGACATCTAGATTAGTTACAGTCAATCTGGGTCAAAATGTAACCGTTTTAGGAGTTTTTTTTATTTATTTTGTCCTTGGATCAAAATACAAGTCCCTTTTTAATTTCTTTCTGAATTTAACAGCAAGACTTTATACTGATTTGCATTATTGCATTAACATAATTAGATTTAGCCAAAATGTCTAACTGTGTGTCATCTGCATAAAAATAGAAACTGATTTCATGTTTGTGAATAATTAATCCCATTAGGAACACAGGGCAAACAGAAGTGGCCCTAGTACTCATCCTCATTTAATACCATAGTTATATACAGTCAGAACATGTATTATTTACACATTTAAACTGATAGTGATTTGACCAATAAGATTTAAACCATTGGATATCAAATCCAGTAATGCACACTGTTTTCTAATCTATTCAGTTAACTTGTATGAGCTACAGTTTCATATGCTGTAATTAGATCTAACAAGACAAAAAAATTAAGTTATCGCCGATAAACGTTAATAAATCATTAAAATGTCATTTTCCTTTTTGCAATGACTGATTATTAATTACACTCTGATACTTCACAAAGTCCTATGTTTTCAATTTTGTTGTTAAAGAAATCATTGCTAAACTGTGACCCTGTATATCTGATTTATCCTCTATTAAATACAATTATATTTAACCGTAGCTACATTAAGTGCATGTTTATACTTGAACATACTGTTCCATCATGCAATCTTGAATACTTTTAAGCTTGGTTGTATACATTCATGCTCCTTGTAGTTTGTTTTAAGTAGAGGGTTTGATCATTGTTGCACTCTTTTTAGTTTAACTGTTATCATTTTAGTCCTGAATTTTCTATTTATTAAGGAAAAAATACTTATATCTAAAATTTTAATTAGGAGCGTTGCTGTTCTGAAATTATGTAATAAAGATTTTTAAGTTGTATGATAAATAAAAGCTGAATAAATTTTGACTTCAGATGAGGGCAGAGGTCAGGTGCTGCTTGAAACAGATGAGTATATAATATTGATTAGCGTTTTTGATCTTATCGTAAATTATTTATCCAGTTAAATGAGAGTGGTTGAGAAAGTAAAAAAATATTCAGATAAACAAAAATAAAAAAAGGTTTTAAATAAGAAGTTAAATGATGAAATAAAAATCTGAATTACTACAAAAAAAATTTGTAAAATAAAAATCCATTAATGCAACTCACTAAATAACTTTCATATCAGCTCTCAAACAAAAAAGCCTCTGCTTCTCCAAAATGTTTACATAGACTGAGTAAAATTAGGGTTAAAAATAAACTAAACTTCTACTTTATTTAATTATTTTTTTATTATTATCGATAACTATTATTTATTTTGAGTATTTCTTTTCAAGGGTGCACCTGCAGGGGATGGAAATTATCCGGCCACCTGAGGATATTGCTCGATACACTATGGTGTTTCACAATAGAGACAATGGTAATGAAGTCAACAAAGACAGGTAAGAACAAATTTTTGTCTATAATGCACGCTTCTTTTAAATTGCTTTTTCAAAATATATTTAACATGCTTCTATTGTTTAATTAATTAGTACATTTATTATTGTAATATTTATCTATTGAGAACCTGTTACCATTAACAGTATTTTTTTCATGCCTTATCTTGGAGGCCCACTGCCTTGAACTTTTGTTTAATGTTTTTCCTGGTTTGAACATTTATTTTAGTTTAATTACACACTGGCAATATCCTGATTAGATGGATGGTTCAGGTGTTTTGAGAGAAGGAAAAACAAAAAAATGCTGAGTTAACAACACTGACATAAAATTTAGACATGCTAATATTTCAGTGCAAAACTAACCAATTTGTTTGTGTCATACAGGATGCAGTTGTTGGATCGCACTCCTCAGACGTGGAGAAAGGATGGCCTTAACTCATGTTCTTATAAAACTCTGTCACTGGAACGAGCTCCACTTTACATCAACATCACTGTGGATATTGGCATACCTTCGAAACTTTAAAACCGCACTGAACAGCTTTTATGAAGAAGGAGGTCTTTCTTGGATATAAAGAGTCTGAATGCCAACTAGTCTTGGCTGTGGATAATGACTTTGATGCAAACAGGTCTATGCAAATATTGTGTAAATTTCTTGGCAGCATAATTATAGCAATAAATGAAAATATATATAATTATTAAATTAAAACAATTGTGTAGATATGTCAATGTCAAGAGCTGGTAAATTATATTTTATACATCTTAGAATGAATTCCTGCATATTCATTTTTTGTGGGGTTATAAATGTCTTAAGCACCTGATTAAAATGTAAAAGCTTATCTGGCCAGCAATTTATTTACACACAGAAAAAAACGACTGTTTAAAAAAAAAATGGAAATAGCAATGAAAAAAAGAATATTATTTTATACTCTCATTTACCCATTTCCAATATGACCAAAATTTTAAATGTAAAACTATTAAATATTTACCTGGATTTACTAGAGTAAAACACATGTGCAATGTGTTCCTCTATGGCAAGCCATTTTAACATTTAATATTTCTGGCTAACTAGTAACAGGTTTAAGTTACTAAGTTAAAAATTACATTTCCACTAGTAAAAATACAATTTCGACATGTAAGAAATGTCACATGAAGATATCTATAATACAATTTTGACATGTTGCAATACATATGACCTTTTAACTAGTGAAAATTCGGGTTACAGATATCATTAAATTATTTATTCATTCATTCATTATCACCCGCTTTATCCTCTATTAGGGTCGCGGTGGGGTTCCCCATGCCCATCCAGGGGAGAACGTCTCGGGTGCTGGGGCAGATAGACCCAGGACAGGGCGCCAATCCATCACTGGGCATCATTAAATTAATTGTTGATATATAAAATTCTCTTGTAACTAGTAAGAATAACAATTTCAGATATCTACAATTGCATTTCCACATGTTCAAATGGAATTGTTACTAGTAAAAATGTCATGTTCTTTTTCAGATCTCATCAAATACCATTTCAGATATGTGCTCTCATCTGCATGTTCATTTCGGATATGTGGGCGTGCCACAAAGCCATTGGTCGGCTTTCGCCCTCATTTGCATACAGTCATTTTGGATATGTGGGTGTGCCACAAAGCCATTGGTCGGCATTCGCCTTAATTTGAATATTTGTTTCAGATATGTGCCCTCATTTGCATGTTAATTTTGCATATGTGGGCGGGCTATTAGGCTATTGATTGAATTTTACAATAATGTTGTTTCAGAATATAAGTGTAACATGGCGGAGCAAGAGGTCACGAAAATCCAGCAGAATTGCTACTAATCTATCTGTCTTTCTGTCTCTGTCTGTTCACACATCTCTCACTCTCTCTCTCTCTCTCTCTCCCTCTCTCTATAAATATATATATACACACAGTGCATCCGGAAAGTATTCACAGCACTTCACTTTTTCCACATTTTCTTACGTTACAGCCTTATTCCAAAATTGTATTACATTAATTTAAAAATACCCCATTATGACCATGTGAAAAAAAGTTTTCTTGAGACTTTTGAAAATTTATTTAAAATAAAAAAAAATAAGAAATCACATTTACATAAGTATTTACAGCCTTCGCCATGAAGCTCAAAATTGAGCTCAAGTGGATCCTGTTTCCACTGATCATCCTTGAGATGTTTCTACAGCTTAAATGGAGTCCACCTGTGGTAAAGTATTATTAAAAAATACAAGTAGTTCCGCACTGTGTAAAATCTCAGAAGATGTGGTCGGAAGCCAAAAGTGACACCTGGGCTGGTCAGGAGGATAGTGAGAGAGATGGAGAAAAATCCAAGGATCACCACCAATGCCATTCTGGTGAATCTGGGATCTGCTGGTGGGAACATCTCAAGTCAGACAGTCCAACGAACATTGCACACTGCTGGGTTCCACGGACGCAGACCAAGGAGTACGCCACTTCTCCAGAAAAACCACACAAAAGCCCGCTTGACCTTTGCAAATGCTCATCTGGACAAAGAAGAAGACTTCAGGTTTTCTGTTTTATGGTCAGATGAAACAAAAATTGAATTGTTTGGCCACAATGATGTGTCCTTTATTTGGCGTAAAAAAGTACAGAGCCTAAGAACACCGTCCCCACTGTCAAACATTGTGGTGGGAACCTATGGACCAGGGAACTTGATTGCAGTAAATGACACCATTAAAAAAAAAACAAGACATCAAGATTCTCAACAACAACATCAGGCAGTCTGCAGAGAAACTTGGCCTTGGGAACCAGTGGACATTTCAGCATGACAACGACCCAAAACACACAGCAAAAGTGGTGAAGAAATGGTTAGCAGACAAAAACATTAACGTTTTGCGGTGGCCCAGCCAGAGTCCTGACTTGAATCCAATTGCGAATCGGTGGAGTGAGCTAAAGATCAGGGTTATGGCAAGGAGACCCTCCAACCTCAAACAGTCGGAGCTCATCGCTAAAGATAAATGGGCAAAAATGCCAGTGGAAACATGCAAAAAGTTGGTCAGCAATTACAGGAAGCGTTTTATTGCTGTAATAGCCAATAAAGGCTTTTCTATTAATTTTTGAGAAAGGTATGAATAATTTTTGGACACGTTCAAATGTGATTAAAAGCTGAGAAAAATGCCTCTTGTACATCATTGTATTATATCCTGGAAGATGCCGGTGTCGTTTCCAGTCAAAAATAAAATTGCTGGTTGAATAAAAGTAAATTTAAGTCAAAATTTGCCAGGGGTAGGTAGGCCTGCCTGCCTGCCTGCCTGCCTGCCTGCAAGCAAGCAAGCAAGCAATTGATAACAAAAATACAGCGGAAATGTTTTGCGATTAATAACAAAAATACAGTGGAAATGTTTTGCAATTGAATGCACATATAGGCAAGGTACAGTGGGTTGCTAAAGTATTCATACCCCTTGAACTTTTCCATATTTTGTCACATTACAACCACAAACATAAATATATTTCACTGGAATTTAATGTGAAAGACCAACACAAAGTGGTATACAATTGTGAAGTGGAATGAAAGTTATACATGAATCAACAATTTTTTTACAAATAAAAAACTGAAAAGTGTGATGTGCAAAATTATTCAGCCCCCCTGAGTCAATACTTTGTGGNTTGGTTGCACTCAGGGAAAAGGGGGCTGAATAATTTTGCACATCGCACTTTTCAGTTTTTTATTTGTAAAAAAAATTGTTGATTCATGTATAACTTTCATTCCACTTCACAATTGTATACCACTTTGTGTTGGTCTTTCACATTAAATTCCAGTGAAATATATTTATGTTTGTGGTTGTAATGTGACAAAATATGGCAAAGTTCAAGGGGTATGAATACTTTTGCAACCCACTGTACATGCAGTCAAAGGGAACTAGGCGCCATAGATGCCACGATTGTCAACTTTTTACAGATCTATTCGCCACATTAAAAACTCTATGAAATACATTAACTGCCATCTCAGTATTAGAAACACTTTCCATTTTTGCATGCAGATACCAGGTGAAATTAACCATGTTTGAATTTTTTTGTGCCTATATTAGCGGTGGATGGAAGATGACATCACCTGTTGTCATTGCCTAATTTGTATATTAAGTTTAGAATCAGAACACGAAACGACCATTGGTCGGCATTCACCTCAATTTGCGTATTGGTTTCGCATATGTGCCCTAATTTGCATATTAGTTCTTACATGTTAAAACAGCGTTTTCATTTTGAAGATAGATTTTCATAGTGGAAACTCATTTTTTGATATTTGCAATTCAATTCTTAGGAATTGTAGATATCTTAAATACAATTGTCACTAGGAACAATAAAATCTTTACTAGTAAACTGCCATTTCAGATATCTGAATTGCAGTTTTAGATATATGAAAGGTAATTTGTAATTAATTCATTCATTCATTATCTTCCGCTTTATCCTCTATTAGGGTCGCGGTGGGGTTCACCATGCCCACCCAGGGGAGAACGTCTTAGGCACTGGGCAGATACACCAAGGACAGGGCGCCAACCTATTGCTGGGCAGTAATTTGTAATGTGATATCTCAAATTACATTTTTACTACTTACAATTCCAGGCATATCAGTAATTTAATTTTTACTAGTAAGAATTGAGTTTTAGATATCTGAAATTACATTTTTGATATCTGTAATGTGAGAACAATTTGAGATATCTAAAATGAACATTTCCACTAGTGGAAATCAGAAATTGAATTTGAATGGAGTTCTATGGCACAAGCTTATTAATTGAACTACAGATATCTACAATGGACATTTCCATCCAATCATTATCCACTTTATCCTCAATTAGGGTCACGGAGGGGGGTTCCACATGCCCATCCAGGGGAGAACATCTCGGGCGCTGGGCAGATACACCCAGGACAGGGCGCCAATCTATTGCTGGGCACACACTCACTCACACAGACACGCACACAAACACACTCTTTACGAGGCAATTTGGAGAATTCAATTGACCTGATCCATGTTTTTGGACTGTGGGAGCAAACCGCAGAACCCAGAGGAAACGCACACGGACACGGGTAGAACATGGAAACTCCACCCAGATTGGGATTCGAACCGGGAATCCTAAGCGCTGAAAGCCGATTGTGCTAACCACTAAGCCACCGTGCCACCCAATGAACATTTCCACTAGTGGAAATTAAATTGTTCATATCAAGAATGAACATTGTTACTAGTAAGAAATGAATTGTAGATATATTTAATTACAATTGTTACTAGTCAAAATGACATTATGGATATTGTTGACTTGAAATTCTAACTAGTAAAAATTAAATAAAAATAAAAAAAATTTAGATATCTACAATTGTACAAATATCGTTACCGCTACTTATTAAATGTTAAAACATTGTTTGGGACAATGTGGAACACCAATGCACTGCCATATATAACCTAATTTGCATTGTTTGTGTTGGTGGGCACGACAGACAACACAGCCGTCCAATGGCAGATTATAAAAAACGCATTTCAAAATTTTCTGACTTTCAATAACAATGCGGGACATCCCACAATGCGGAATCCCTAGCACTGAGAGGCGAACGTACTAACCACTAAGCCACCATGCCGCCTATATATATATATATATATATATATATATATATATATATATATATATATATATACTTTGTATATAAATTCTGTAATACGTCTGTTTACCACATACTGGGATAAAAATGAAACACAATTTAGTATTGATGACTCAAATCATTTCATTTTTGTTTACATAACCTGTTATTTTAGTTATATATTTTAATACTTTGTTGAATCGTAGGTTCCAATGAATGCAGTTTTGCAATTTATATTATTGCTCATATTATTTTTTACAAGAATTGGAATGTTTAACAGCAAATGTGTTTAATACAGTTCTCCTTGTGGGAACACAATATTTAAACACTCTAGCAACACTGCTGTGTCTGATCTAATTATACCAATGCAACACATGCCATCACCCAACACAAGTGTCATTGAATATGGACTGACAGAGACAGATGAACTGCAGTCTGTACTTGTAGAACTACAAATTGCATCTATTCTTTACAATAAAATGGACAACGTGTTGCAACAGGCCGTTTGTTTTTAATTAACTGATCGATAAGAAGCAAAACCATAACGCTGCAGTGGTTCACACATCACAGAGACTGGTAGTCATTTTCACCGTTTGGCCTATATAATGTTTTTTCTAAAACATTGGCTTTTTTTAACTACAGACTGTGTTTCAGTGTTTCGGTTCATCTTAGATAACCTTGGTCTTAACTTTTGAACTTTTCATTCATTCATTCTCACACTTCATCCTCTATTAGGGTCATGGTGGGTTTCCCCATGCCCATCCAGGGGAGAACGTTTCGGGAGCTGGGCAGATAGACCCAGGACAGGGCGCCAATTCATTGCTGGGCAACTTTTGAACTTAACTTTAGAATTTAAAAATGGCTTCCTTTTTTCATGCTACAGTTTTATGCTGCATGTCCTTATGACTCTGTCATGTCAAGTAAAAGTAATTTTCCACGCCAATGTGACTCGTGTGATGGTTTCTTGGCTCGATGGTTACCTTCATTTAGCAGCAGTTTCTGCTTATGACCTTTGTGCACTAACATTCTGACTCTGCTTATGGAATATTTTTATAATTAATCAACCTCTAGATTGAAAATATCTATTTCTTTACAATCCTATGCTGAGAAAAAATGTTTTAAGAATGAAATTCTGACATGGTTTGAAACAAAGTTGTGAATGTCACAGTCTTGCATGCCCATCCTAGCTTTTGATAGTTGTCTTCAGCTGTTACCATTTAAAATGCTAATTGTGAAACTTTATGGAACTGTATTAACATACGTTATGGTCTTATTTTGCCTCTGTTTTATCTTTCTCAACCGTTTTTGGCTGTGTTGCTGCATAATTTCTAAATTTGTTTATATTTAACAAACATAGTTGGGTTTAGGCTATCTTTGAAAATCATTTGACCGAAACCATTATGTTCATGTGAATGTGTCATGTTTATTGGTAGGAATTTACATTTAACTACGGAATGCATTCACTGTATAATAATACATTTTCACCGGGTTTATTGCTCAACTAGATCTCATTCATTCATTATCTTCTGCTTAATCCTCTACTAGGGTCGCGGGAGGGTTCCCCATGCACATACAGGGGAGAATGTTTCAGGCACTGGCCAGATACACGCAGGGAGCCAATCTATCATTGGGCACACACAAACACACTTTTAATGGGGAAATTTGAGACATTCAATTTACCTTGAATCCGTGTTTTTGGACTGTTTGAGAACACCGGAGAACCTGAAAGAAACCCATGCAGAAATGGGAAAAACATGGAAACTCCACCCAGATTGGAGCCACCTTGCCACCCTCAACTAGATATTATTTTATTTGCTAATTTTTTTAATTGCTTGGGTTTACAATATTTTTTAATTGAATCTAATCACTTGTATATTGTTTTACCAGCTACATTCATTTACACATTTTATAATTTTTGATTTACAATGTGTTCATGAGTGTGTATGAAGCAGTGTGTGAATCAGTTGGTGGGTGGTTTTAAGAATGTGTTGGCAGGACAATCATTTTGTGGGAACACCCATATTTAAATTGTAATATAATAAATAATGTATAAGTGCTCTTGATAATTAGGTTTGATGAATGTGGTTTAATGAGTCAACAGTTCCTTCTTTCTTTTTTGTCTATTTTGTCCACTTATCATATAGATGTACTTTGTAGTTTTATAATTACAGACTGTTATTTACACCTGTTTTCTTTTTTTGTTAGCACGAACAGGTGTAATTTGGGTGGTGTATTGTTTATTGTCAGTTCTGCAGTGACACTGATGCGGTAAGAGGGGTATTTTAGTGCAGCAGTGCTGCAGTAGTTTCATTTAAACACCTCAGTGAGACAGCTGGTATAGGTATAATGCACCAACCAAATAATACCTGCTCTGTGGTGCTACTATTGGGGTCCTGATCATTAGAGAACAGAGTGAAGGGAACTAACACAGTATGTTCTATAGTACACAAACAGATGGACTACAGTCTGTAATTATAATCTTCACAGAAAGAAGAACTAATAACATAGACAATAAGTGGAGCAAAAAGGGGTTGTGGCTTAAAATATTTTAATATATAATAATTATATCAATAATATATTTAATGTCATGCAATGAATTTTGTATGTGATAAAATGCAACTATGACAATAACTTTAAAATTAAATGAATTTAATTCAAGAATAGTATTCAACAAGTGGTAAATTAAACCATTCCTGAAAAAAGCAGATTACATTGATATGTTTAAGATAGGACTGTATCAAAATGTAGTATTACTCATAATAGATTACCTAAATAAATAAATTTCCTCTTTAATGGGATTTTCAATAGAGAACCATGTTTGTTTTTAATGCTGTGTTGCCTGTAGATCACATAAATGTAATTTTGACCTTTCTATCTTGTTCCTTGTGCACAGACATTTCTTTTAATTCTATGAATCTTTGAATAATATTCCATTCCCTTCCATATTCATTCATTCGTTATCTACTGCTTAGTCCTCTACTAGGGTCACTAGGGGGATTCCTCATGCCCATCTAGGTGAGAACGTTTCGGGTGTATGTATTGCTGGGCACACACTCACACACACACACACACACACACACACACACACACACACACACACACACACACTATATATGGACAATTTAGAGCAATCAATTTACTCTAAATATATGGGGTTTTTTTTTTACTGTGGGAGGAAATTAGAGATCACAGAGGAAACCCACACCAACACAGGGATAACATGGATACTAGTTTGTCCCAGATTGGCTGTGCCTCTATGCTGAATTACTGAACAAATGTCACCTAAGTACGAAATCTTTCCTTCCTGAGATTGAGGTTCATGAGATTCGCAAAACATTGTATTTAGCTTTCACCTGCATTTTTATTGTGTATTACAAAACATATATTTAGATTTTATTTGATTAAATGTTTTAACCCTATCACAGGGGATTTTTTAACGTTCTTACCGTAAGCAGGTGTGTATGTGAATGTGCTGCTGACTGGATTTGTAAAAAGTTTTAGAACATTTTACACTTAATTCCAGCAGGAGGCGTCAGTGTGTCCCTTAAATTGTCAGGACACATACAAAGTTTCAGAAAAACTGCTACAAACTTTTATTTTGTATTTTGGTTTATTTGGTTCGTTTCAGCAAAAGTTGTCCTCTGAAGCAGAGTTATTCACTTTGACTGTTAATTTTTTAAATGTTTTATTCTATTTTTATAAAATATCCACTTTCCGAAAGTTGACAGTAATTCATTCATTCATTCATTCATTCATTCATTCATTCATTCATTATCTCCCGCTTTATCCTCTATTAGGGTCACGTTGGGGTTCCCCATGCCCATCCAGGGGAGAACGTTTCAGGCGCTGGGCAGATACACCCAGGACAGGGCGCCAATCCATCGCTGGGCACACACTCACTCACACAGACACGCACGCATACACACACTATATGGGGCAATTTGGAGAACTCAATTGACTTGATCCATGTTTTTGGTTTGTGGTAGAAAACCAGAGAACCCGGAGGAAACCCACGCAGACTCGAGGAGAACATGGAAACTTCACCCAGATGGGGATTTAAACCAGGAATCCCTAGTGCTGAAAGACGAACGTGCTAACCACTAAGCCACCGTGCCGCCCTATGGACAGTGATTTATAACCCAAATCTTAATAGCCCCTTAGTTGATCTGATTAAATAATTAAGCTTAGAATGTATTTGTATTGAATTCATTTTTCCTCTAACTGTCAATTTTATAAGATCTAAACACAATAAAAAATACAAAAAACAAAATGATTATTACACAAGTATTTAGATTTATATAAATTTAATAAAACTTTAAATTTTAAAGTCATTGGATACATTAAATTGAATTATTACTAAATATATTTCAAGAAACATTTCCTTCATTCAATCCTACTTTAAAAATAACATTGCAATATAGTAAATGCTTCACAGTCTGCATAAATCAGCTTTGTATTTGTGGCATGGATTCATCTAAAGTGCTTTAAACACTTTTAGATTTTGGGTTTGTGATATCATATTTCCAACTGCATTGTTTCATATTGTTTTCTTCATGTTTCATGAAAAGGTTTGTTCTATTATGTTTTTGTTTTTGACATACATGAGAAGAACCCACTGTGGTTTCCTGCTGTTGTAGCCCATTAGCCTTTGGTTCTGATTTGTATGTTTTAGCATTACTAAATGATTTGACATTTTATGGAGCTATTTGTATGATGTATACTTTTACTTTCTCCCTCAAACTTGTCATTATGTATTTGTAAGATTTTTATTTATTAAGCCAGTCATTGATTTGACATTTTTTTTAAAGCAGTGGTGAATGATAGCAATGCCAGGCAGGGGTTTTGTCCGGATAGTATTTGGGTAAAACCATTTTGTCTTACCCAAATGTCTGTGTAACAAACATGTGACAATAACAATAGAAATTTCTCCCCTACAATGGCAGGTACTTTTTATTCTCAAAGAATATTATGTCTCCTTGTCTTACATTATTTAACTTAAAAATGCAGATTATGACAGTAAATTGCATTTCAGTAAACACATTAGGCCTGGTTGCGGCACTTGGAATTACACTTACTGTATAATTCACTATCCTATCAATAAAAGTAACTAATTTCCCAATTTTACTTAACTGAAACCATTTTTATTTAAACAGGCTAAATTGCTTGATGTAAATAGTTTCATTTATGTAATTGCTTTATGTATCAGTACAGGCGAATATGCCAAAATGTTGTATGTGGTAATCATACAGTATACACAGTGGACCATGATCATGCTGGAATCAGTTTCAAGTTTCTTCCCTTTATGATGGTGATCACTTCGATTTTGCAAAGAAATTAGATTGCCAATATGAAATTATATCAAAACTATTATTATATATCCATATACAGTACAACCTAACAGAAACATTGCCCTTATCATGTAAGCCCTCTGAATCAAAGCCAGGCCCTGTTCTTTTTTTAGAGTTCATAACCTTCATGGTACATCACCATCTGACACTGTCTGTCCAACATGGCTGCCTGAATGAATCATCCCTTTGTCTGGTGACGGTCATGTGATCCGTGACCTTTGCCCCATTTCACGGGGCCTAGATACGGAAACGAACAGTCAGTGATGGTACAAGTTTCTCAACTTGCTCTCTGTAAACACTGCAGTGTTTTTCCTGCTTTGTGAATGAGCTCTTTCTTTTGGCACACTGATATGCAGGGGACCCAGGGGAAAAAACAGCATGAGTGAGAGCAGTTTTGTCTGAAACTTTGGATTCTATATAATCACAATCCATATACTTTACTAATATATTTTGTAAAATGACAATTACAATGAAAAAAAGTATTTCCTAAATACATGGCTGCTTTTGCACGAAGCTGTAATTTCGATAACTTTATTTAGGTTTGCTGAAAAATAATTTCAAGCCCTTTTTAAGGGAGCAACAATATTTTATATTGTTGTGATAATTAAAGCAACTGTGAATTTGTATAGGAAACACACACACATACGCACACACTCAGACTTTGTCCTTTTATAAGATATATATCGATTTCATCCTTAGATTCACAGAATCAAGTAATTTCTAGGCTTGATTAAGTATTAATTTTTGCTTTCATTGTTTGTTCTCAGAACAGTAAGCAAAAAGGAAATGTCTTCATACTTATGATACAATGAGGTCATCGTCCATCCTGTTCAGAATTAAAAGCCTATTGTTCTCAGCAGAGATCTCTACTTGTTTATCAGCAATGTAACGGCAACATTAGGATTTTAGCAACTGTTCCTTCTTACAAAACTGAAGCTACGTGGTCAATTCTGCATGGCTGCAAGTTTGATGTCTGTGCATGTACGAGGAAAAAGTGGAATTATAAATACCCTTAAAAACCCTTACATGCTTACATGATTTTCATTAATATATATATATATATATATATATATATATATATATATATATATATATATATATATATATATATTTATTTATTTATTTATATAATTATTGTGTATATAGTGTGGCGTGCGTGAAAAAGAGACTCGTACTTTGGTTGCCATCTCCAACAGAAATGCTCTTTATTGAACACACTCTAGAAATATTGAAAAAACACTGCTACCTGCTAACATGGCCACTCAGGAAGGACACAATATAAAACATGTTTCCCCAAAATGGTAACCCCCTTCCAAATGAACAACACACAATACACCCTGGCCATTCCAAACCCTCGTGATGGTCGCCACAATAGTATTTTATGTGTATACAGTATATACACCTGTTATTTGTAATAACATCAATACATCAATCATGTATTACACAGTTTATTCTAGAGCAGAAAATGATCTTCCTCTTACTGTTTGAGAGAGCTTGACCCTCTGAATGAAGCTTGCATGGATGGCCTGCAGTTGCAAATAATACATTTCTAGTGGGAGGTCAATATGACAGGCCAGTTTTGACAGAACTCTTACCTTGGATCTCCTAATCTGGTAGAAAAGACTCATCCATGAAGGGCTGCCACCCGTCCCATCTATTACTTGCTTTGGATTTGGTAATAAATGAAAAACTTCAGTCCATGTTTAAATAAATGTATCAGGACATTTAATGTTCATGCTTAAATTGTTGTGGTGTTTTTAGAACTACGGAGTGATGTTCTTTAGTTGCGCTGGTAGGGTTGCCATCCGTCCCTTAATTTACGGAATCGTGCCATATTTGGAAAGTAAATGTCTTTTCTTCCATGTTTTCATAAATGTCCATCCATCCATGGGGGGGGGTCCCCATGCCAATCCAGGGGAGAACGTTTCGGGCGCTGGGCAGAAAGACCCAGGACAGGGCGTCAGTCTATTGCTGGGCACACACTCACACACGCACACAAACAAACACACTCTATATGGGGCAATTTAGAGAATTCAATTGATTTTGATCCATGTTTCTGGACTGTGGGAGGAAACCGGAGAACATGGAGGAAACCCACACAGGGAGAATATGGAAACTTCAACCAGATGGGTTTTCGAACCGGGAATCCCTAAAAAAAAAAAAAACACATGCTAACCACAAAGCCACCGTGCCACCTTCATAAATGTCCAATAAACAAAATAAATATTAGCACTGGCCCATGGTGGAGCCCAGAGGAGCTGTGATGGGTGTCACTTATTTTTATTTCTAAAAGGTGCCAACCCTACATTCATGTATTTCAGTAATGCACAGAAATGTCTCAACCATGACATCTTGTTTGAGTTAATATTATTGGGTGGTACTTTATATGAGAATGGCAATAATCTGTTGCTAATTACCTGCAGTGTTTAAAGCTCAACATTAAGTCCTTTATGTGTTCTAAACTGATTGTTTAAAATGTCACACCAAGAAAATAAATCTTTCTTAGGGGCTTGTAGAGGTGCAAAGCCTGGGTGTGTGGGAGCTTTGTGGTCGTGTCTCATTTATATGATTAGTGTGTGATCCTGCAAACACCAGATGCCTTCCACATTGTCTGTCACTACGACTGAAATCCTTAAACCTGCACATATGCTAACAGGATAAATGACTGTGTCTGTGTGCCACCATCACGTTGGCTTGCGTTCAGATGCTTGGAGTTACCAGGAAGTGTTAGATTTATACATGAAGTGCATGTTGGGTGCAAGTGGTTTCTGCCCGATTTGGAAAGGGGCGGCTTAGCCATTGCTAACAGGAACCATGTGTGCTCACTTCTGCCATCTGTTCTCCTTCTCTAGCTTCTTTCCCCCCACTTCCCTTTCTCCCTAGTCTGTCTGTTTTTGTTTTCCAAACAAAAGAGCCCTGTACAGGAAATTGTGTACTCTGGGAGCGTTCGGGAAGGCAGAGAGCAGATTTCCTGCTTCAAATCTAAGGGTGAGAGAGGAATGAGGAGCAAGGGAGAGGGACCGAGGGAAGGTCAGTGGGAGAATCTGGGGAGAAAACCCAGGCAGGCAGTCACTCTCCCAGCTCCACAGCTAAAAAAAAAAGTGTACGTCTTGTGTTTTCAGTGAAGCCAAGTACACGCTGAGAAGAACAGAAAAGTAAATAACTCCACACACATTCTGCAGACTGGGAAAGTTTTATATTGGAAAAGAGAGGAAAGCTTGTTAGGAGGGGCTGAGGAGGTGAAACCGCCTACGCTGCACTACAGGAAACAGAGTCACTCTAATTTTCTGGCTTACTTTGGACCATTTTCACTACACTTTTTGTCTGTCAGACAGAACAGAAGAAAGAAAAAATTCTGATGGAGGAGTGACGTCAGCCTGGTGCCGCCGATCTCTAGAATTCCTCTCCCATTCAAACTTACCGACTTTGGGCACAATGTGAGCCTATTACGTCTTCAAAACTGGATTTCTTTTTGATTTTTTCCTTTTTTTTCTTCTGGGCTTGTTTTTATTTTTCGTTGTTTTTTTTACAATACACTACCCAGAAATTTCAATGGTTGACTTCAGACTTGATTTCCATTAATCTGGATGAATCTGGATTTCCTGATGAAGAATAAAGCTGCCAAACAGAAATCAAAGAAGAAAGGAAGTGAAAATGCATTCGGCTGTGACCTAAGTGAGCATCTCCAAAATTCTGGACATGAAGGTACAACCTTTATAATCCCTTCTGTGATAACCCTTCTTTTCTTCTTACTTCCCATAGTTAATTTTGTCACATAATAAAAAAAAAATTTCAGCTCACAATAATAAGTTTTTTTCTCAACGGCACACCCTAATCATAAATTACTAATCTGGGATGAAAAGGCCCTCCTGTCTGGATTAAAGCTCTGTATCATAGATCATAAACTCACCCCCCATACCTGTTCCCATTTTAAATGTTTTTATCACTTCTATTCAACTTTTACTGATCCCTTTTAATATAAACATCAATAATGAAACCACACCCATTCTCCAATTCATCTCCAATTCTCATCTGATGGCAACAAAAACAGATTTGATCCTACAAGCTTTTAGCAGTAAGCATATTGTTAAAGTGTGGTTAGTTTTTTTTTATTTGATTAGTATATTCATATATATTACTGTCAACATTTTATTTGTTGTTTAGCTCTCTCTTTTATAAAGCTGATTTAAACTATGGCCTGTTTAAAACATTGTACAAAATCAATTTGGAGTATATTTTCAGCTGGATTTTCATCATAAATAATTATTTATTTCAAATCAACAATATAGTTTTTAGTTTTACTAGTGTAAATAAAATTTGTAGATCAAAATCACATGTTCAGTAGAATCAGACTAGTTTTTTTTACTTTCTCTGTACACACAGACATTAGGTAATAGGAGGTTGACAATATAGTCTTGGGAGGATAGCAGTGAAATAGAATGGTTACGATTTTTTTCCTACTCGACTTGGAAAATAATAGTTTCACTGACTGTTTTCTCTTTGTGTGAGTCTCATACTAGCTTGGTTATTGGCTATTTGTGGCATTTTACTGGGAGACGCCCTCGTCACTCCCTTAAGCTATGTGCCCATGTGCACTTCACTGCCTGAGTGAACTGTTGGCTGGACATTATAATTTTTTTTCACTTTTGGATGCTCCCGCCCTGTTGTACTTATCTCTCATCAGCTCCTGCTTTTCTTTGATCCAAAGAAAAAGCTTTAAACTGACTTTAGATCTGAGTGTATCCTGCTATAATTGTTTTAGAACAACCTTTTGTTTTAGATCCTGTTTGCCCACACACTGTGTTCATTTTGGCAGCTGCTGAAACTTGGCAGTCTGCAATTGTTTTTTTTTTCAGCTAGGGTGAAAATAGAACTATCCTTGTTTAGTAGATGTTTGGGGGTTAAATTAATACATTTTGTAAAATTAAACAAATCCGGTGTTCCAGATGTAAACATAATATTGTAAATTGATATGAAATTTTCTTAATAGTAGTAAAATAAATACAACTTTTTTTCATGATACATGTTTTAAAAAAATGGAAATATCAATGTTACATATAAACTATGCAGGAATAATCTATCCATTCATTATCTTCGGCTTTATCCTCTACAAGGGGTCGTGGGGGGGGTTCCCCATACCCATCCATGCGCTGGGCAGAAACACCCAGAACATGGAACCAATATATTGCTGGGCTCACACTCACTCACACAGACATACACAATCTATATGGGGTAATTTGGAGAATTTAATTGACCTTGATCTATGTTTTTGGACTGTGGGAGGAGAACCTGGAGCAAACCCACGCGAACACAGGGAGAACATGGAAACTCCACCCAGATCGGTTTTCGAACTGGGAATCCCTAAAATAAACAAACTGGAAATCCCTAGCACTGAGAGGCGAACGTGCTAACCACTAAGCCACCCTGCCACTATGCAGGAATTATATCACATATAAAGTTTGTAATATTAGAATAAAATAACTTTCAGCTTTTCACATTAAACTTAATGTTCATTCATTCATTCATTCATTCATTCATTATCTTCCGCTTTGTCCTATATATGTTCCCCATGCCCATCCAGGGGAGAACATTTCGGGCGCTGAGCAGATACACCCAGGACAGGGCGCCAATCTATCACTGGGCACACACTCACACAGACACGCACACATACACACACTATATGGGGCAGTTTGGAGAACTCAATTGACTTTATTCATGTTTTTGGACTGTGGGAGGAAACTGGAGAACCCGGAGGAAACTTTATTTTCAATTGTTAATCTTTTTTCAGACTCAGTTACAGTGCTTATAGAAAGTAATCCCTCAATTGTTACCTTTTTTCAGCTATACCTAAACATCCCAAACTAGATTAAGAAAATAAAAATACACACTTCAAAGGACTTACAAAAACTTTATACATACATACATACATACCTATAGGGCAGCGTGACAAAAATGACACTTTTAAAAATGTTACCACACGAACTCTTGCTCTTTATAATAAGTAAACATTGAAGGGTTTCTATTGGAACCAAGACCAAGTTTTTTTGGAATGAACTCTAAGCAGTGTCACACAAAAAAATTACATCATACCTACATTAAAGCATGCTGGTTTCAACATTGTATTACAGCAGTGTTTCTTATGAAAAACAGAGTTTCTCATGAATAATGGGACAATAAATACTATCAAGAACATCCACGGTTTAAAAGCAAATTTCAAGACCCTGACCTAAATCTGAGCAGTTCTAGTCATCACAAAATTTGACCAATCTTGATGAGCAGAGCTGGTAATGATGTATCCAAACAAATTGATGCCTAGAATTAAACCAAAAGGTGCCTCCAAAAATACTACATAATGTTTGATAATAATTTTCAGAATAATTTATTCCTTTATTTCTCATTATCAAAATGCTGTAAGGCAAAGTATGCTAATTAAATTGGAAAAATATTCAAGGCTTTATAACTGAGACTTTCAAAGTCGGCATCTTTAAATATTTTTTAGATAGTGTTAAATCAAATGTTAAGTGTATAAAATGTTGTCTACTCTGTTTAATCTTGTCTAATGCATACAGGATGGACTTTTATTTATAAACAGCATGTATATGTGAGTATATTAGCAATAATTCAAGCTATTGTTGGTGGTTTGTATAAATTTGTCACATGTTCTACACTAAATCATGCATTGATTATGTCTCAGCAAAATATTATGCCAATCACAAACCTTTTGAATATAAAATGCCCTATAGTCAGCTTATCATAATTGTTACTATATGTAGTAATTAAGTAAAGTTCATATTTTCTATATACTACAGAAACAGAATTAGTTATACAGCTGGACTTTCCACCGAGTTTTCGGTTCCTTCCCACAGTCCAAAAACATGGATTCAAGGTGAACTCACTGCTTTAAATTGAATCCCAATCTGGGTTTCCATGTTCTCCCCTTGTTGGCATGGGTTTCCTCCTACAGTCCAAAAACATGGATTTTAGGTAAATTGAATGCTCTAATTTACCCCATATAATGTGCTTGTGTGTGTCTGTGTGAGTAAGTATACAACAACCCCACAATCCTAGTAGAAGATTAAGCAGAGGATAATGGATGAATGAATAATATTTTTCTAATGTGAAACATTTAAACTAATGAAAAACTCGTGGAGGATAAAACATCTGTGCACATTTAGACAATGGACTAACAATGAACTTGTTCATTGAATTAAGTACAAGGAGGACTTAATTCATCAAATTAGTAATATATTTCTGTGAAAACAGGCAATGTATTACCTAAGGGGTAAGTACTGTCACACCCGTTCTTGGGGCTTTGGTCTGATGCACAAAACATTTTTTCTGCTCCTCACATCTAGGCCTTGGTTGTACCCAGATAAGCTCAAAGCTCAAAATGCAAGTTTTTCTTAACTGAAATTAATCACTGTTATTTATTCATTCATTTTCATTCATTATCTCCCGCTTTATTCTCTATTAGGGTCGCGGTGGGGTTCCCCATGCCCTTCCAGGGGAGAACATCTCAGGCGCTGGGCAGATAGACCCAGGACAGGGCGCCAATCCATCGCTGGGCACACACTCACTCACACAGACACACTCTATATGGGGCAATTTTTTAAAAATTCAATTGACTTGATCCATGTTTTTGGACTGTGGGAGGAAACCGGAGAACCCGGAGGAAACCCACGCGGACACGGGGAGAACATGGAAACTCCACCCAGATGGGGATTCGAACTGGGAATCCCTAGTGCTGAGAGGCGAACGTGCTAATCACTAAGCCACCGTGCCGCCCACTGTTATTTATTGTTAACCCTAAAAATTACTAACATTTCTGACTAACTGACTTTCTGGATGTAATCCATACCTTTTAAATGTTTCCTACTTGTTAACATTCCCAGTTATTTATGGAATCCCCTGTTTCCTTATTCCAAATATTAGACTATTATTTCTATTGTCACCTTGGCCTCCTTATTAGGGATTATGTATTTACATATCTGTAAAGCTGCTTTAACACAATGATCTTTAATTTAAAAACAGGATACATAATAAATAAAACAGATGGCAGTTTAGATTTTATCAAATGATTTAAGGATGGATACATTTATGAATTTTGTTGTTGCTCCAATTTCTTGTTTCAAGATGTTTGTTTCTTATTTTACATGAGATACAAACTAGAAATGTCAGTAACGGGCCATCTTACACATTGAAAATATCAGTCAGCTGCTACATTCAGACATGGGCTGCACCAGAATGCCCCCGAGACTGGTACAATTGACGCACACACTTCCATTCATGCACACAGCTGTACATGCATGTGTGGAAGAGACTTTAGTGGCATAATAAACATTTGTTAATGTAAGAAAGTCAATTGAATAGAATAAATGTATTTGAAAGATGCCTTGTCATGTGCAAAGTAAGCAGTTTAAGCAGTTAAATTATTTTCTTGATAGCCCTCATCCAAAACTCAGGTTAATAAATAGAATGTAAATCTAAAATTGGACTTGCTGGGCCCTATTTTAACCATCTTTGGCATGCTGTCAATTGGGCACTATGCAGCCTTTTTGTCATACTGGTAGCAAAATTATCCCTTGCACCGCACAAAACTCGTACTAATTTTCTTATATATATTCATTCGAGTGTTTTTTGGGTAACGGGCAATAAACCAGTCAGTGTGTCACCTGCCATTACTTTTAAGACCCAAGTGCCTTCTGACTTCAGTGGAATGCTATTTAAATGGCCCAAAGCGCTATATATAATTTTGTGTTGCTGTAGAATTATAGAAGTTAATTTTGTATTCTGTTATACATATATACTGCTTACATCTGTCTAGGTTGCTTTCTGGTATTGATGCACCTGTGTTTACAATTGCCAAGATAGCAATACGCCTATAGGGGTAAATATATATATATATATATATATATATATATATATATATATATATATATATATACACACACTGCTGTTATTTAAACGATGCAGGCACAAGTAGTAAAATAGTCGGCAGCATGTAAGATAGCAATTATTAGAGTATACGACCCACTTGTGCAGAGTATACGACCCACTATACTAGAGTGTTAATTTGATTAATAGATAATATCATGATTTGTTAAATTAGACCTGCTTATTTGTATTTATTTTTACTTGATGCTCACTTTAATCTGAGCTAAACCATCCCTTTATAATGCACATCTATACATATAATTATTGTGTGCTCTATTCTAGATTTTTTCTGTGACTTGCAAAACCTAGGTTTGTTTAATAAAAGTTTGTATTTTTGAATGATTGCAGGACCTGAATACTTTTATTCAAACTACACGTCTTTAAAGTCTGAAAAAATGTAATACAAACTTAATGTTTATATTTAAAGATATTTTATATTTTGGAATAAAACACATGCATATATATTTATATGACATCTTTATATCACTATAAACTAAAAGTCAGAAAGAAAGAGTTTTGCTGCAGTTTAGCTACGTTTCAATTTTTATCTTTTGTAGGTTTATTTGGTTTTGGCAGTACAGAACAGTCATTCATTGTGTTAATAAAACCAACCAACCACTTCATTTATGAGTAAACAACTTCATCATTTTTTAAGTAGCTGCAGTGTGATGAATCTATTCACAGCTTTAGAACAATTAATCTAATTGTTGTAATTTTCTGTATTGTCACAGCATCTGATTGGTAAACACATTAGTGCAACACAATTTGTAAGATTTCACAAATAAATTTATAATTTTGTGACCTAAACATCACAATGTCTTGATATTATAATAGCATACAGGCTAATGGTTGACATATTCTAGTGTTTAAAAAAACAAAATTATACTCTGTCTATAAACTATATGTATACAAGGCATATACTCAAAATGGTCCACTTTAAATTGTATATTAATCTGATTTATGCATTGAATTATATGTGTTGCATAAAACACAAATTATTTTTGTGTTATATTAAAATTGTATGTGTTATATTTTTAGTACTAAATACTAAAAATACTAAAGCATGCTTATTATTGTGTTTCATTTATATGTATTCTTAAAGTTATCAACTAAAATGTAGTATTATGACATGCGTATTATATATTACACATTTTATATTTCTTAGTGTGGTAATCGAATATTACTATGATTAGATATATGTGCTTTACTTTATGTATACAGCACTTAATCAATTTAGCCTATTAATATTTTGTTACATAAATGCCATTGGTTTATTACGTTTCATTACCTTTCTATGCTTTTAAATTTTTATGGTGTTTAAGGAAAGCCAATAAAAAATAATTTCCTTAAGGAATGCATTAAATCAGTATTATGCAGTGATTGTACCTTTAAGCACCAGCTTTAGAATTATTTGAATGGTACCACAACATATAACTGAAGAATAGCATAATTTTAAATTTATATCCACAAAGTCTTGTCTGGGTTTGTGTAACATGGGTAATTTTCATTCATTCATTCATTATCTCCCGCTTTATCCTCTATTAGGGTCGCGGTGGGGTTCCCCATGCCCATCCAGGGGAGAACGTTTCGGGCGCTGGGCAGATAGACCCAGGACAGGGCGCCAATCTATCGCTGGGCACACACTCACTTACACAGACACACTATATGGGGCAATTTGGAGAATTCATTTGACTTGATCCATGTTTTTGGACTGTGGGAGGAAACCGGAGAACCTGGAGGAAACCCACGCGGACACGGGGAGAACATGGAAACTCCACCCAGATGGGGATTCGAACCGGGAACCCCTAGTGCTGAGAGGCGAACGTGCTAACCACTAAGCCACCGTGCCGCCTGGGTAATTTTCTTGAAATTTAATTTACATTGTCTGTTGTTTTTTTTTCTTTGTATTTTGTTTTTGCTCACATATTTGCATGTTTTATCTAACAATGAAAATAATATTTCAATTTGTAATTCAAAAACATCTGAAGGGTAAAAAGGTTATGAACTAAAAAGTCTTTGAACTTCCTTTTTTCATTTGGTTATTTATGTATGTAATTATGCGAGTTAACATAAATTCTTTAATGCTTAGGATTACAGTAGTTGTTGGAATCCTATATGTTTATAAAAAGGTGAAAAGACATTTGAATTGAAAACAAATCTTAAATCACCTACTAAATGTAAAATTTCATATTAACTATAATTGTCATAAAACCTACCTGAATGTTTTTTTTGTCCCACATGAAATTTATACTATCCAATCCCAAAGGATTGTAAGAATAAATGCACATTATTATGATGATAATGATGATGATGACGATGATTATTATTAATATTATTATTATTATCATTATCACCTAAATGTAAAGCCATTCTAAACTATCAATGTGAGCTTCATAGGGGCAGGGTAGCTACATTTAAAAATCTGTATGACCAATAATGTTTGTTCCACATATATCATGATGCAACTGAGAGAAATACTGGATGATGCAAAAATAAATGCGGAATATGAAATTTACTTTAGTGGCACTCATTCTTGTAATGGTACACATGTAGGTACCATATGTACATATGTAGATATAGCATACTATGCATAGTATGTATATATATTTATTATGTTTAGTAATCACACAAACAATTGTATATTCTCTTTTTTTTTCTCATGAACAACTAAATTTAAAACTTCATTTGTTAATTGGCTTACTGTTCATGGCATAATTTGTATGTGTTCTAATAATGCTGTTTATTCAATTCATCTTAGCAGGCGAGCTCTAATTATTTTGCCATAATTGTATCTTGTAATAAAACTTATTTAAAGTATGTTAATACAAACTTTTGGACACACTTGGCTAAATTACACACTTTGTCATTTTTATTAACTGAGATATAGAAACTGCAGACTCTGCAGCTAGTCAGACAATAACATGTTTATTTGTTTTTGGTCTCATTAAGGTTGTGGAGGTGTTGGAGCATATTCCAAAACTCACTATGGAAAAAGACAGGCAAACACTCTGCACAGGTCGATATATAAAACCCAGTCATATCTGGAGTAATTTAGTATCTCCAGTTTACTTAAATAACATTTCTTTGGAAAGTGGATGAACACTGGAGCCTGGTAAGGTTCAACACATGTATGTTTATGAAGAAACATACACGCGCCACACAGAAATGACCCTGGGAATCAAACTAGGAATCAAAACTGTGTTGTGAAGAGTCGGTGTTACCTTTATTCAAACATAAAACTTGTTTCATACAACACACACACACACACACACACACACACAAAGTAACAAAAACTAAATTAAAATAAAATCTTTACCGTAGCCTGAGCAAATGTTTAGACACAGTCAGAATATTGTAATAACCAGTTAACTTTATTTATAGTTGTACTTTTATCCAGCATTACAGAAAGCCTGTGTGTATGTTAGTATGTCTTGCAATACACAGCTTGCTTTATGTCTAGAAAAAAATGTTCTATAACGCTTAAGTCTGAGAACCATGGAGTCGGATTCAAAGTCATTCCTAAGGTTTGTTTCCATGATTGGCCAGTATTTTGTGGAATGTATTTCTTTCTCCACTCTTGCACTATTCCTTTTTACATTGATGATAACACATCATTTTTGGTCATTGATTTTTTTTTTGGTCATATATTTAGTCCGGCGGCACGGTGGCTTAGTGGTTAGCACATTCGCCTCTCAGCACTAGGGATTCCCGGTTCGAGTCCCCATCTGGGTGGAGTTTCCATGTTCTCCCCGTGTCTGCGTGGGTTTCCTCCGGGTTCTCCCACAGTCCAAAAACATGAAACAAGTCAATTGAGTTCTCCAAATTGCCCCATATAGAGTGTGTATGCGTGCGTGTCTGTGTGAGTGAGTGTGTGCCCAGCGATAGATTGGCACCCTGTCCTGGGTGTAGCGCCCGAAACGTTCTCCCCTGGATGGGCATGGGGAACCCCACCGCGACCCTAATGTAGAATAAAGCGGAAGATAATGAATGAATGTGACTTACAAGTATCCCAACTTGTTTAGGGTTAGAACACAGAGTTAGATACAGCACCCCTGGAGCAATGAGGATTAAGGGTCTTGCTCAAGAAACCTCATTAGTAACTTTAGTGGACCTTGGATTTGAACCCACAACCTTCAGATTGATAGCCTGACACCCTAACCACTAAGCTACCACCTATCATTAACAAAAACATAATGTAAATATAATGGATTTCTGTTGTTTTTTTAATGTTGCCCATGTTCATTGTGGCCAAAGAGTTTTATTTTGACATTACTTTATTTTGTCTTTAAAACTAATCAATTTTGTATATATTGTGCCATTTGCGAACCAAACCACTTTGTTCCATTTTACATGGAAATGCTTTTTTGTGAAAGTGGTCCAGGAATACATGTAAATGCACACATATATGAACACCAGGCAGTGCAGGAACATGCATTACCACTGCATACATTATTACATATGCTTATTGTGACTAATGCACAGCACATGCAATACCAAGCAATACACAGAAACACACTACCAAACAACATACAAACATCACAAGAGCATAAAACTTTCATTAACATACATAAACAGGTTTTACAAACCGTAAGATCTACTGCAAGTGCGGCTGGGTAACGGCATAATGAGCTCAGCCACCTACTCTCTAGTGGTGACAGGCAGGCACAATTACATATGAGCAATTTAGTACTAGCATGTTTTCAGACTGGGAAAAAAACACTTAGAAATTGGAAGAAATGCAAATTTCATACAGAAAGCATTTCATGTTTGCTTTCTCATCACATCTCTTTACTTCCAGATTAATCCTGTACTGAGGACTAGGGTCATGGGGGCAGGGTTCCCCAGGACAGGGAACCAATCTATTGCTGGGCAAACTCACACAGACACACAGACTATATGGGGCAATTTAGTGCAGCCAATTTATCTTGAATCCATGTTTTTAGCATGTGGGAGGAAACCGGAGTACCCGGAGGAAATCCACAGCGAGAACATGGAAACTCCACCCAGATCGAGATTCAAACCTGAACTCCCGGCGCTGTGGCAGACATGTTAACCACTAAGCCACCATGCTACCTGTTTGCTTATTAATAATAATAATAATTATTAAAATGGTAATATTAATTAATAATTGATTATTTAAACAGTGATAAAAAGAAAAAGCATTTTATTAGATCAGCTCTGAAAATACATACAAAATACATACTGTATTGAGTATCATAATTTAGTAATTAGGGCGCATGGTGGCTCAGCGTTGGTCTCCCTGTGTCTGCATTTGGGTTTCCTCTAAGTTCTCGGGTTTCCACCCACAATCCAAAAACATGGATTCAAGGTAAATTGAATGCTCTTATCTGCCCTATATAGTATATGATTGTGTGAGTGAGCGAGTGTGCTTAGTGATAAATTAACACCCTGTCCTTTGTGTATCTCCCCAGCGCCCGTTATCTCTGGATGGTCATGGGACCCCCACCACCACCACCACCACCACTGCACACGACCCTAGTAGACGATTAAGTGGAAGATGATAGATAAATGAATTGAGTAATTAGAATTATAAATTTAGTGCTTCTCTAAACCTATCAAAAAGAAATTGCAGGAAGATTAGTTCAGACACAGGACTGAAAGTCTGTTAAAGCTTGGGCATAGAGACACACAAATATCCTTGTAAAAGGAAAAGGCCTGAACTGAGTCATACAACTGTTGAAACTGTCTTTGCATACTGTAGCATTGACTTTACCACTGGAATTAAGGGGACTGCCCTAAATGCTAAAAAAAACAGGAAAAGTGAACATACTCATGTATGTGCATTGTGAGATCATCCTGATAAAACCCTTGCGCACATTTTTAAAGCCATTCTTTTTACCATTTAAACCAAGAACTCCTAGATGAAGATTATATTTATATATATTTTTTATACTGTCACATTTTTTTTTCTTCCATTCAATTTAAATGATAATTTAAAGGTCCTAAAGATAATTTAGGTACAACTTATGGATTAGTATTTACCCTGCTGATGTCATATGCTCTTTAGTGTACCCCTGCATTTACATGTTATTGATTTAGATTAAAAAGAATATGTTGTTTCTGTAAAGTCAACATTGTGGGGTGTATTACCGGTATGTAGGTAAAAAGCAGTTTAAACTTTACATAATTAAACTTTACTCTGTATTTGTTTATGTACACATGGTGTTGCTATATATTTTTTTATATTCTCATTGTACACGTCATGCCTGTGTGTGTGCGTGTGTAGGACTTTAGTTAGTGGCTGATGGCCACCTTCCAAACACACTTTTGTATTAGAGGAAGCATCTCCGGTAAAAGTATTACCAAGGCCTCTGGGTGTGCCCGCCTTCCTCTGAAACAAACAAACCATTCGGAACTTCCTGCCTGGAGTCACCTTCTGCTCTACCAACTCCACATTTACTCAGCTTACAGTGTGTAGGACAGTGTTTCATACTGTACCTAATTAATACATTTTTAATTCATGGCTTAAATCCTTTCATTTAATCCATCAATCATTTTCTTATAAACGTGGCCAGATTTCATCACAGTTTTATGACAAAAATACAGACAAAGACATTCACACATTGTGGCAATTTGGTATTTTTAATACCAAATACCTTGTATTTAAACAGCTTAAATGAAAACGCTTAATAACTGAAACCTCTAGTGCTAAAGTGTGAAAATAATGACTAAGACGAAAATATTTTTTTTATTGTTTTACATACACTGTCTCTTTGTTAAAATAATCCTCTTTTATTCTATTTCATATACCTATTAAATTCATTACAATACAATTGCATAGTTTAGAAGAAAGTTAATATTTTAGTAGTTTCATGGTTGCCGCATAATTCTGCCCTTTTTGGCTTGCAATGTAAATATTTATGATAAATTAGTTTTTGAATGCCATTTCTGATTCAAGAAACCAAAATTAAATTTAAAACGGTCAGAACTGGCGGCACGGTGGCTTAGTGGTTAGCACGTTCGCCTCTCAGCGCTAGGGATTCCCGGTTTGAATCCCCATCTGGGTGGCGTTTTCATGTTCTTCCCGTGTCTGCGTGGGTTTCCTCCGGGTTCTCCGGTTTCCTCCCACAGTCCAAAAACATGGATCAAGTGAATTGAATTCTCAAAATTGCCCCCATATAGAGTGTGTCTGTGTGAGTGAGTGTGTGCCCAGCGATGGATTGGCGCCCTGTCCTGGGTCTATCTGCCCAGCACCCGAGACGTTCTCCCCTGAATGGGCATGGGGAACCCCACCGCGACCCTAATGGAGGATAAAGCGGGAGATAATGAATGAATGAATGGTCAAAACTATGAAATCTTGCCAAAAAATGTTACCTCGCTGTGCAACATCATCCTGCACATGAAACTTTTAGGCTTTTAAAGAGTTACAGAACAAAGAGTTTTAGGCTTTTAAAGAGTTACAGAACAGAACTGTAAAGAGTTACAGAACAGTCCTATATTACATCAATTTAATAAATTGTACACAAAGCATACAGAAAATTTTAGGAAAAGGAAAGGAAATAAGGAAATAGTAGTAGGAAATATTTGTCTAAAAGAATTATGTCATATTTAAACATTGTTTTTGTAGAGGGTGTGTAACACAAAGACAAACAATACATGAAATTAAATTCATCCAAATATTTGCGTTAAGCTGTGATGACCAGGTATCTACAGACTTTCAGTAAAATAATGTTTTATCATTATTATTATTATTATCATCAATCATCCCTCAATAGAGTGGGTGTTATAATTGACAAGAAAAATAAAATGTAAACTTTAGAATAATTGTGATAAAGCAACATTTACACTCAGATTCAGATAAAGTGTTTTAAATATTTTTCAGCATGTTATCCCTTTTAGTTCTCTTCTATTTTTGCTCATTTTTCAGCTGCTTACATATGCTGTTCATTGCTGCCACACACAGACACTTGTGCTGCTTTCTTTATGGTCAGTTTCCATTAGATTATGATTCAGATTAAAAACTGTGGATCTTATATTAAACCCTTATGTGTGTAACTATATTCTCAAAAGTGCTGCATAAGTGTGAGGCCAAAAATGTGTTTACAAAGATAAATGTCATGAATAGATAGACACTAATTAAGTACTACACTGCAATATTATGTCTGCCCTAGATATTTATAAGCAGGTCTTAAACATCATGTATTCTCCTCATGGAAGACATTTTTGGTCTATTCTGCAGTTACATTTACAGAAATTGATAGCCACCCTTTTTTGTAGAGACTTATAAAATGAGGGACCTGATATAATTAGAGCAATTAGGTTTTAACCTTGAGTAAAACTCTAAAAGCTTGGTATTGTACCTATACTACTGAAACCTTTTACGTTTAAGAAACTAAAGGTGTAAAGGCCAGAATTTATGTTTTTAGTCAACATGCTTGTAAGTATGAGGAGAACACCACCCAGATTGGGATTCGAACCAGGAATCCCTAGCGCTGAGAGGTGAACGTGATAACCAGTAAGCCACCCTGCCGCCCTATTATTATTATTATTATTATCATTATTAGGCGGCACGGTGGCTTAGTGGTTAGCACGTTCGCCTCTCAGCACTAGGGATTCCCGGTTTGAATCCCCATCTGGGTGGAGTTTCCATGTTCTCCCCGTGTGTCCGCGTGGGTTTCCTCTCCGGTTTCCTCCCACAGTCCAAAAACATGGTTCAAGTCAATTGAGTTCTCCAAATTGCCCCATATAGTGTGTGTATGTGTGCATGTCTGTGTGAGTGTGTGCCCAGGGATAGATTGGCGCCCTGTCCTGGGTGTATCTGCCCAGCGCCCGAAACGTTCTCCCCTGGATGGGCATAGGGAACCCCCCTGCGACTCTAATATAGGACAAAGATAATGAATTAATGAATGAAATATTATTATTATTATTTTTTTTTTATTATTGGGCGGCACGGTGGCTTAGTGGTTAGCACGTTCGCCTCTCAGTGCTAGGGATTCCCGGTTCGAATCCCCATCTGGGTGGAGTTTCCATGTTCTCCCCGTGTCCGCGTGGGTTTCCTCCGGGTTCTCCGGTTTCCTCCCACAGTCCAAAAACATGGATCAAGTCAATTGAGTTCTCCAAATTTCCCCACATAGAGTGTGTATGAGTGAGTGAGTGTGTCCCCAGCGATGGATTGGCACCCTGTCCTGGGTCTATCTGCCCAGCGCCCGAGACGTTCTCCCCTGGATGGGCATGTAGAACCCCACCGCGACCCTAATAGAGGATAAAGCAGATGATAATGAATTAATTTTTTTTTGTTATTATTATTATTATTATTATTATTATTATTATTATTATTATTATTATAATGATTATTATTATATTTTAAAAGCATCTTAAATTTATCTTAAATTTAAATTATCTTATATTTCTTTGTAACAACTTCTCAAACAATCTTCTAAAACTCAAAAGCATTAATCCTAATAACAATTAAGTTTTAAAAACAATTAATTTCAAATATTGAGAATATAATATTGTCAAGCCCTTTCTTTTTTTTAACCCCATCAATCCAAGATAGGATACTTGTGTAAAAAGCATTTCTGCATTATTTTTTAACTTTTGAAAAAATGCTGGCATGTTTACCCTTGAGTCAGAATATACTAATTGCATATGTAATTTTATTGAAATTTTTGCTTGACACAAGACTTTAGCTGACTTTAGACTTTATAATGTCCCATATATTTTTTAAAAAAGACAGATCTGCAGTGCATACAAGTCATTTGAGCACTCTGTATCCTCAAAGTCTGACAGCACATCCAGCTAAAATGTCACTATTACATCTTAGTGTCAGCGATACCTGTATACAAATGCAGAGTCACCTATGTCATAGATGCTCATGCTTATGTGTCATTTGCTGCCTTTTACTGTTAACATTCTGGACGATTCTATTCATCCATGGATTTAAAAATGCAGAAAATATACAGTCTGAAAACAAGATGAAACACTGACTTATCTGACTATTTTCTTATTTCTACTGTGATTTGGACCATATTGGATGAAAGTATTGTGTTTATATTAAACAGATGAATGACTGCAGGATGCATTTCATGAAGTAATTGGCGGTTTTAATTGTATCACTAAACCTATCACATAAATAAATCAACCTTTTAAGATCAAAATCATAATATCACCTATTACTATATTAAAGTATTCTAAAACTATTTAATTTCAAATTTTTAAAACTTCGAATTCTTGTTATAGTCCTGTCCCATTTTAAATGTGTTACAGGTATCAATTAAATTCCTAACTTTTGTTATGGAATACAGTTCAATTGGTTAGATTAAATCAATGAATTTTTGGTGTACACCTCACAGTTAAATAAAAAAATTATAGAATTTACAAAAAATAAGTAATACTTAATGAATATGCTTAAATAAGCATATTGAAATTGTATATAGTGTCCACCAAAGATATTGACAATGCCTAGATATGCATAAATGTTATTAGAAATATATAAGCTGGCATTCTGATAGTAATAGAATAAAAAAAGTGACCACATGACCAAAGTGCTTGGCAGGTGGTTCTTAGTACACTTGTGCTCAAAAATAAAGGCTTTATCTGATGATAGAACATGATTCCAGTTGACGTATGTAAGTCCTATGGCTCCAGATGTTTTCTCTTTTTTTCAATTACCCTCATGCTTTTTTTCCTCCTATATCCTGCTCCTCACTTGGCATAGGGCCACAATGAATCTGTGACCTTGACTATGCAAGTTGAAAGTTGTAGATGACTGGATTTATTGTACTGAATAGACAGTAAATTTTGGAATTTTATTCATTCATTCAAATCTCTGTTATATTTTCCAAAAGAAAAACAGGATGAAGTTTGTGTATCCTCATATATATTCACCGATATTTACCAACCACATTCTTGATTCCACATCTGAATAACACATATGAAATCACTATAAAGTTTTACAATTACAGACTGTAGGTCAGCTGCTTCAGCTCCCATCCTTGGTGTTTAAATCTATTAACTGTCTTTATCAATGATCTTAGCCCTTACAGTATCCCCACATTGCGGAGTGTTGTGGATGATATGATATGGTATACTGACATAATGGAGGTGTGTGTGTTGTGATGAGAACAGTTTATTAGACAGAGCAGTGGTGCTGGAACTTTTAAACACTTCATTGCTGGGCTAAAAAAGAATTACTAATGAAGTTTTCGAGCCACCAGCATCCTGTAGTCATTGATTAACAAAAACGATAGTGGATGATTAACACAAATCACAAATAAGCATATGGTGACAAATAAGCTGTTATTGTGTGTGGTGTGGGTGTGTTTGTGTGTGTATATATATATATATATATATATATATATATATATATATATATATATATATATATATATATATAGCAGCACTACTGAGTCCAATCATACAAATGCAACACACCCTAACAGTGCTGCACTGCTCATCCATCACCAGAATTTTACCCATGTGATGGTCCAATCAGGATCCTAACATCATCTTAAGCATTTAGTGTTGTTCCATGGTTTTAAACACTGTGCAATAATAGAGTGGTTGCTTTAACATGCACTGCTGTGGTTTTTGTTGATTCTGTAAAGAAAGAGAGAAAAGAATCTGTGACTGTTATTTTAATTTGACATTGTTAACATTTCTCTTGTTTGACCTGCAGTTCCTTATGTTTTAAAAACGTGTGCGGAGTTTATCGAGCAGCATGGCGTCGTGGATGGTATCTACAGGCTCTCAGGAATTACTTCCAACATCCAGCGTCTTAGGTCAGAGTTCCTGATAATGCCATAATAATTACTCTGATATATTTAAATTTATTTATTTAATATTTTATCTATGTGTTTGTGTTCATTTCTATTTCAAATATAACTTATGTTTGTCACACTCACTTTACATATGGATGAAATAAATTGCACTCTCTATATTGAAAAGGTAGAAATTCTAGAGTTGACAAGACATTTGTGGACTGTTTTTATACTGCATAATAAGCCAAAAAAGAGTTGGAAAATTATAATGTAACTGTTCAATGTTGGATATTATTTAATAGTAAAACAAAGTACTCTGCTGTACTGTTTCTTTATTACAGCAAACCTAATATGAACTAATGATTTAATTGAATTAAACTATGTGCAGGCAGGAGTTCAACTCTGAGCAGAGTCCTGATCTTACAAAGGAAGTGTATCTTCAGGACATTCACTGTGTTGGCTCATTGTGTAAGCTGTATTTCAGGGAGCTACCCATTCCATTGCTCACTTATGAGCTGTACCAGAAATTTACAGTAAGTCAGAAATGATTTCATATTTTGAATTTGTATTTTGACATCACTTGTATCACTAGTTACAAAAGACTAAAGAATTATAATAAATAGAATCAGCAATCTAAATAGATTAGCTTTAATGTTAACTGTCACTTAAAAGTTAGATTGGCAATTAGATTGGCAATCTTATTCACTATCATTGTCTTAACACATAAATGCTTTTTGGGTGAATGGACAAAAGTTTCCACAGTCATTCAAATATCATTGAAAGCCTTTCTAGAGGAGTGAAGGTTGTTATAGCTGCAATGGCTAAACAAATAATTATATGCAACCACTCCACTCCAGTAATGATGCTTTAAACACCTGGATGACACAGAAAAAAAGAAGTCAGAAAGAAGACATCCTTTCCCTTGAGCAAGCAGTGAATAAGTCGGAGAAATGACTGTAGCCAGATGGTTAAAAAAAGCCACAATAACGCAGTTAGATTTTTAACATCCCAGGAAAGATTGCTGCTTTACAGGAATACAGTAAAGAAAAGAAAATAAACCTCTTTTAGAAAAGACTATGATATAGACATTCACATGTTAACTGGTTGCATGACTTCAGATGTATGTGGAAATTTTGGCTCCACGGCTTCTTTAAAAATGTAATACTATCTACCATCCTAGCAACGGTACAGATATATTATGAACTTATTTCTTTTATGGTAGATAAAAGGTGAATTTTAGTAATTATTAAAAATTTTGCAGGCATTAGCTGCTCAGCTTTCCATATTTTTATCATTATGATATAAAATGTAAATATTTAATACTTAATAATTGAACAGCTCTTAGATGGTATTGTCTGTCATGCTACAGTGATGGACATAGCCATAGACTCAGAAGTACTTTGAAAAAAAATTATCATTCAGTACTGCTTAAGTAATGCAATCTACAACTGTACAAGCCATATACAAATCTTACACAATAAAGCTAACAAGTACTTTGGACTCAAAGTCATTTAGGATAAGTGTAAAGATATATATATATATATATATATATATATATATATATATATATATATATATATATATATATATATGTTCTTTCAGATAAGTGCCCATGTTTCAATATACTAGAGCAATTTTGGGCAATTGATACATAGGTTTACATTGGTATTTTGGAATACCGTCAAGCACTATTGTCTCCTTGATTATTTAAGCAGGACTATGCCAGCCCTGATTCTGTACAGTGTGGCTTCATGGACTTAGTGCCTTTGATTGGCCATATTGGCCATTGGCCGTTCTGCTGTATCTGTAGCCTGTTAAAAATGTATGGCACTCACTAAAAGTCTGTTGCACTTCTTGTATCATGTATACAACAAGAAAAAGCTAAATATGGTGTAATATTGGTAATATTGGTGATATCCCTTATCATGCCATTTACACCTCTGTCCCAATTTATTTATTTCTTTATTTATTATTATTGTGATGCAGACATCAGTTTCTAAATTTGTTTAATAATATTGTAATTTGATTTAAATAATAATTTTTTCTGTGGGCTGCGAGGTGGTGTAGTGGTTAGCACATCCGCCTCTCTGTCCTGGGAATCCTGTTCTGGGTGGAGTTTCCATGTCTTCCCTGTGTTTGCATAGGTTTTCTCTGGGTTGTCCGGTTTCCTCCTACAGTCCAAAAACATGGATTAAAGATGAATTGGCTGCTCTAAATTGCCCCTATATAGTTTATGCGTGTGTCTGAGTGATTGAGTATGTGCAACGATGGATTGGCGCTTTGTCCTTGGTGTATCTGTCTATCTGTCTATCTGTTTCTCAGTGGTTTAAATGATGGGATTTGATAATCTTTTCTCCATGTAGGAGGCTGTATCTGTTAAAGAGGAACACGAGCAGCTCAGAAACATACAGCGAGTCATAGAAGAGCTGCCTGCTGCTCACTTCAGGTAAAGTTTACCACTTCACTGCAGGTCCAAAAATCTAGCTTTTTATAAACATGGAGCATGACTATGTGTATTATAAAAGCAACATCAGTGTTTTGTCTCTCTTTACAAATATATGCAGTATGGTAAGCTTTATATATACAGTATGGTAAGATTAAATTTTCCGACCTGTATTTGTTTGTTTTGTCTTTGCCATCAGAACTTTGGAATTTCTTGCAAAGCACCTCACTCACCTGGCTACACTGAGCGACCAGACCAACATGCACACGCGGAACCTAGCACTTGTGTGGGCCCCCAATCTGCTCCGGTAAGAAAATCATTAATGATAATACAGCAGCAAAAATATATGGCTAAGCAAGAAAAAAAATTCAAAGCAATAAAATGAAATAGATTTCAATAGATATAGTAATACTGCACATAAAAAATTTATGTTTTGTGTTATATGTTGCTTATAAAGTTTTATTGACAAAGTATAACTCATTATAAATATTTATAATTTAATTTGAACAAATTATACCATAGTTTTGCACACAATAGTGTTTATAGAATCTATCATTTAACAAAATCCTGTTGTGTTCTTGTGTACTTCTTACACAGCTCTAAGGAAATTGAGGTGTCTGTGTGTAATGGAGATGAAGCATTTCTAGAAGTCCGGGTGCAGCAATCAGTGGTGGAGTTTATCCTGAATCACACAGAACAGATCTTCAACCATGCAGTTGAAACACCTCGACCCAAAGAAGGTTCTTTAAATGCCATTAAATCTATCATGTGTTAAAAAGGACATGAGTTTTAGTTATTACATTTGCTGGGATCGTATTAAAATATCTGTGACATACCTTAGGCAAGAAGCCACAAGAATCAGATATAACCAGCTTATAAGTTTAAGTGCCAAATGATAAGAAATCCTTGCTAAACCAAACCCTCTCATCATCATACAGAAATATCGCTTTGTGCTCCCATGGCAACTGTTGAGCCTAAAACCTGGTAATAAAATGGCTGCAGTAATTTAAACATGACATTGCTGCAGCTTTACCCTCATCTTAGTGGAACACAATTCACCTGGTCAAGTAGCTATTCATTCATTCATTCATTCATTATTTTCCACTTTATCCTATATAAATCCTATATCCTATCCTATATTTGAACCGGGAATCCCTAGTGCTGAGAGGCGGACGTGCTAACCACTAAGCCACCGTGCCGCCCCCAAAAACATGTATTCAATGTAAATTGAATGCTCTAAATTGTTCCATATACTGTGTGTCTGTCTGTGTATCTGTGTGAGTGAGTGTGTGGCCAGCGATAGATTGGCACCCTGACCTGCGCCCGAAACATTCTCCCCTAGATAGGCATGGGGAACACCACCGTGACCCTAGAAGAGGATTAAGCGGAAGATAATAAATTAATAAATTTTTTTAAGGATTTCATAGAAATCTAAGTGCCAATCAATAGTTCTATGTCACAGTGAAACTCCCTATATGACTAACAGTTTTATATTGTTTTGTGTAGAGGTTTGTTTTCATTTGAAAAATGTATAAGCACACACTTTACGGTCTTCTAGGCATAATATTCAATCACTATTTAATCCTGAATTTATCATATTGTGAGACAAAAAAACAAAGTCTATACAGGACAAATTACATATTTAATTTTATTCCCACCTTTTTCTGTATTGTGAATTAAAATTCAACTTATAATTTGTATAAATTATGTTAAAAATAAAACTAAAATATTCTTATAAACAATATCAAAAATAATGTTCCCAGAGGATATGTAAACTTACTGATACTTAGAAAATCAACCAAACATGTAATTTAAGCAGGGGTGAAAGAGCAATAAGAAGACAAAAGCTCCCCTGAGGGAGGAGGCCTGAATACAATGAAATTAAAATCTGAGCCAAAAATATCATACAAAAACACTGGGCAGAACTCCAGCAACAGCATTAAAGGTAATGACAGGAGATGTGTGTGCATGAACATACAATAGTAGAGTAGTAAGTAATACAGCCTCAATCATTCTTGATTAAATAATCTCCACACAGTAATGTACGAATGAATTACATTTTACAGCACTAACACTACACATTTCCTCACCTCTCCATAGTGTGGTCTTCTCCATCTTTTAAAACGAAACATGATAAATTGCATTTTTATAATACTTCCAATTATCTTCGTAGTTTATTAAATTTTGTGGATTGAATCATGATGGATGATGAATATTTTACATGTCTATATAAAGTTTTAATGCAAATGTTTGGGCACCTTCAAACACTTGGCATGATGGTGTAGTGGTTAGCACCATACTCTATTTTCTCCCTGTGTTTGCGTGGGTTTTCCGTCCCCAGTCCAAAATCAGGGATTCAAGGTAAATTGGCTGCTCTAAATTGCCCCATCCAAATTGCATGGGGAACCCTCCGGTATAGGATTAAGCAGACGATAATAAATGAAATACTAGTCTCAAACTAGTCATGGGAGCTAATGAAGTAATCATGTTACTTGTAAATGAGTGTTATATGTATAAGTGTTATACATATATAGCAATATACAATATATAGCAAGTTATATAAATATATATGTTAGGTGTACCCAAAGTTTGTAAATACAAATCCCTTTCCACTAAGATTGGTGTTTTTTTTCTTTTTTTTTTTACTTATTCCTGTGCACTATGCACTACAGCTACTACATACAACACCCCCAGCGTTATGCTGTGGTGACATAACCCTAGACTGGGCTGTAATAATTAGTTTATAAAAATGTGTAATGTGAAATCATCTAAACATGTTCTTAGTCAGCTAAAGGTCTTTAAGGTCTTGTTTAGAGTCTTTTGCTCCATCATTGGCTTCTTGCTTATTTTAAGATTTTAGGGCTGTCTTGCATGCATTGCTTTTTTGAAGTCTGTCTATTCACTTTAGATTATCTTTAGTTCAAGATCCAGATAGCATATGGAAATGGGCCACTTCTGTCTGTCACAGCTGTCAAACTGAAGGTGAGCCAAAGAAGGTCCAGATATGAAAATATTTATTTTGCCCACATTTGCCAAAGCACATCTGGTTGATGTTTGGCAGACATACTGCATGACCCTTTTACCAACTTGTAAGTCATAAGTGGCCCGAATATAAAAAAAATAATAATTTGACCGTCATGTACCAAAACTGATCTAGTCCTGATCTGGCAGAGATTTGGTACATGTGAACGACACATCCCTCTAATCTTGTACAAATGTCCACCCGAATGCCATCATTTAATTGCATGTGGACTAGATAAATTGGGAAAGGTGGGACAGATATTGACCAGAATAATTTTGCTATCTAGGTAACGTTTTTGTGTTAAATTATAAATATTTCTATATTGCCTCAATGCAATATATTCATTAATTCAATCATTCATTATTTTCTGCTTAATTCTCTACACACATAAACACACAGTACATGTGGCAATTTGGAGCATGTAATTTACGTTGAATTCATGTTTTTTAGACTGTGAGACAAAACCAAAGAACCTGGAGGAGAACATAAAAACTCCACCCAGATTGGGCAAACTGAGGTGTGCTGAGAGGTGAACGTGCTAATCACTAAGCCACTGTGCCACCCTAATGCAGTATATGTTATTTTAAATTTGTATAATCTTCTTAAAATAACAAATTATATACAAAAACATTTACAGCATTTGTTTTATGTCACTAAATTAAATATTGTGAATTAGAATAAGGCTTTTACATATCACAAATGTTTGGCGTGCAAACACATATATAAAGTGGAATGACACTTTAAGTGCCTGATGAGCTTAGTCTTCCGCTAATTTAAAAATAATTAGGTAACAGAAAGCTATATAGCAACAGATGAGATTTTCCCATCATGTATTTAATGATCTCAAGCCTTCTCCTGAAATAGTCATTGTGGATTTTAATTCTCCTGTTGTTGAAACTCATCCTTTTTTCATCCAACCTTTATTACAGATAATAAAATGGTTGCTTCCATACTTTGCTGGTATTTAAATAAATCCAACAGGG